>RXPK01003881.1:0-53004 GCA_004143645.1 Protaetia brevitarsis | reverse complement strand
CAGAGTTAAAGGTACATTAAAATTATGTAAGTATGTTTGTTCGCAACTGAATTTTTCTATACAAATAAATAGGGATTCTGGTTGAAATTATTGAATAAAATAGATATATTGAATATAGGAGAAAACGATATTTTATTTCTAAGCAACCATACAGACACTCTTGAATCTTCGACTACCGAAAATCTGTCTAATACCATAATTTTTAATTGTATGTATGCGTTCTTTAGATACTTCATATATGCATAAAGTAAAATTTTGGTTTCGCGTGATAAATAAGACCGATGTGGAAAAACCATTTTAGTCATGTATAAGGCCACTGAATACACGTTGATAATTACTTATTAAACCTAAAAGAATTATCCATACACAATCTCTGTCTTTTGCACATATTAACTAACTAGCTAGCCTAAGGTAACCGGATACCATTTAGCGTAAGATGGAATTTGTTACTACGCAGAATTAACATCTTCTCTCTTCCAAATCACATTATCAAACATTCGAAAATATTTAAACGTATACCATAACTACTAAAAGATTGTGTTAAAATAGAGGACTAATTGACGAACCTTGTGGAACGCCTTTTTCGAAGCCGAGTTGCGATGAAACAGCAAGTATCACAAACTGCCTCCTCTCGACCAAAAAACTCTTTAACAGCTGTATTGCATTATTGGACAACCTAATAGAGTGCAGTGTTGCCAGTAAATTATTTAGTGGTATTTCCATAAAAAAAGGCAATTGCTAAATTTTTGTTCATTAAGCTCATTGAGCGATCTTGCCCATTTTAATAAAAATTAATACAGCTAATTTCAACTTTCATATTTTACAGAATTTCTTTCCCACAACAAACAGTTGCATGGTGGGATTATTTTTACCGATTCAATTCCACGAAATCCATCAGGGAAAATTCTTCGCCGACAATTGAGGGACTTCATAAACAATAAGAAATCCAAATTATAGAATTAATTTACTAAATTAAGTAAATGTGAAGAAGAAACTGAAAGTAGTAATAATTATTTTACACCACAAAATAATAAAATACACCTGTAAATTATCCTTGTTAATGATTATAATTTGTCGATCGCTTTTTGTTTGTTGCGAGGTGGCGATATATTTAAGTTGTCACAAAAAAGCGTTTACTGTAGTAGGTAAATATGAAGTTTATCGCTTAGGCATGGTATCGCGGTTATATAGTGTGTAACCATTTAACGATGTCACTATTAACTCTCGTGACAGTACAGGTGAAGACGCCCCTCGTAAAACGGGATCACGCAATAACAGTTACCAGTAATAATGTAGTAAAACTCCCTTTCATTAAAAGAAAAAACGATGGAAATAAAAATTGTTTGAAATTCATTACGACGCGATTCAGCGACGTCGTGTTCCGTTAAAGACACAACATGTTTATTACGGTAACTTGTTTGAGCATATTGAAGATAATCTTTTGCATCCATGAAGAACAGTTTATCGAATTTACATCGAAAATCGTCAAGCAGACATTTGGAGACAGCCAATGTTTGTTTTATATAACCAAAGACGACTATGATTTAAATTTGGTTAACCAAGCAGTCAGTCATTTAGACCTACCGATTGTGAAAACTAGTTTCGACTACGATTTAGATATAACTTGTAATGGATACATATTTATCTTGAACAATTACGAAGATATTCAAGATATTTTCATGACACATACCAAATACGAGCTAGAACTCAAAGCCGAAAGCCGTGCTTTAATTTTCCGCACGCATCAGGGGGAGAAACTTGAAAAATACTATCAACTTAACAGTAACATTTATGGTTGCGATATCTTCATCATAGAAGCTTATCCTGAATACCTTTGCGAAGAGGATCCTGTTGATTTACACTTGATATCAGTAAGAAATGAAACGGTGATAAAATCGTGGAATTCGACTGAAGATTTATCTTTAGACCAAAACGATATTTGGAAAATTCAAACAAAAAAATGGAATTTAGAATACCTCAATAGAAACATTAGGGCGGTAATGTATAATTGTCCGCCTTACGTATCTTACGATGCAACTACCGGAAAAATTGAGGGGTTTGAGGTTGATATATTGATGGAAGTTCTAAAGCAATTTCCAATTGAATATCATGCTTATAATCCGAACAATAACACTAATCTTAATGTATACTGTGCCATGGTTGATGATATAGCTACTAGACGTGCGGATATAATGATGTGCACGCCTTGGCTGGATGGCAGAAACGCGGAAAAAATTGAAACGTCTTTTCCTTATACGCAACATTGCATTACTTTTTTTGTACCGAGAGATCACATAATGGAACAGAGCACCTTTATTTTCAAACCTATCACGTTAGCATTAGGTTTGGGTATTTTAATTTCTGCCACAGTTGTAATGATAACATACTTATTGATAACAAAAGCCCAAATAACATTTGGATATTACAACGGATATTCCAATTATATGGATGTCGTATTTCAATTAATAAGATTGCTAACATTAAGGCACGCTACTTCTGGCTTCTTAACAACTCACAACGTGACGAGACTACTCGTGATGTCTTGGATTCTGTTTTCTTTAATAGTAACAACAATTTATTCCAGTGGTATAAACGCTTACATGACATATCCACCCCTTTCGGGAGGATATCACAGCTTTGAAGATATGGTAACTGGAAATCTCCATTGGGGCGGATTGGGAGCTGGCAGACTCGGCCTCTTTACCGACCACTCGAATCCGGTTATGGAAAATATCGCCCGCCTCTATTCCAAAAATCTCACCAAGGATGTGATTGACGCAAAATTGCAACGCGGAGAAAATGTCGGCATTCTAGTAAAGGCGCTTCCCGATAGATATATTCATTCTGCAGAGTTGGAACAGCTCGACTATGTTAGCCTGAATAAGGGTTAAGATGTTACCCGATTGCGTGGCGTTCTATCTGATTGGTTTTTATTTATCGAAGAATTCTCCGATATCGAATTTCTTTAATAGGTGCATACTAAGATACTCTGACCATGGAATCATAAATTATTGGCATAAGAAGATGAATAACAAATGTGGGATTCTAAAACGCATGGCTATATTTCACAAAACTGACAGAGCAAATTATCCAGTTTCCAGATCGTATTACATATGGAGGAATTACAGGGCGTTTTCATTTTACTTTGTATCGGTTGGTTGGTTGCTTTTATAGCTTTCATTTGCGAGGTTTTCTACGTAAAATATCAAACCAATATGCACAACAAATTATCGGTTTAAATGTCTGCAGATTATTTGTACTTTTCCATTTTCTTTACAAAAAAAAAATGTTTTAAAGCAAATATGTAAACTCAATTTATAGTCTAATATGGTGTAGGTATAATAATTTGAGGCTACTTAATGATTTCAATAAACACACCTCACGATTGAAAAACGTAATTTGGTCACGCAATATCACGCTTAACACTAGTAATACAACACTCACCATTGCCCATCACATGAAATCATATAGGATAAATCTATTACACCACAAACAAAAATTAAAAACAGATATTTGATACCTTTCTATATACATTACATAATAACTAAAAATTTAAAAGGCACCTTCTACAATAAAGGACATCACAACTATAGGTCTGAATAAATCCCATTGTTATAATTAAAGCGTGAACAGCAAAAAGCACCTAAATCTACACCGTTATGGAATTGCATAGCCCTTACTAGCAATACGGAAGGCAGACATAGACGTTTTCGATTGGTTTTAACTAACGAACTAATATAAAACACTGGAACGCGCTTTCAAGTGCACGCAGTAACTGAAAAACGGTCCGGTTTCCGCCATCTTTGAATGTGGCAAATTGACGTAGAGTCTGTCAAAAGGAGTAAATGTCATCTTTTTACATGTTAAGGTTTTGAATTAGAATCATCGTATACATGCCTTATTGCATGTCTCGAGGAAGGAAACATGTATCAATTCAAATTTGTAATCTTTGCGCTAGACTAGAGGATAGTTCTGGTATATTCATATACCCCGTTTGACACTTTCATTTTCACATTATTCTGTAATACTATTGAATGATAAAATGAACCATTTCAATAAATACTTACATGTAATCAATACATTTAAAATAATTAAACTTAAATCCACTTCTTTTTGCAGATATAAGATTGAAAAGTATGCAAATCTTGATAGTTTCAACGGGCTTTACCTTCCTATTGTGGTCGTTTTACTAACAATAAAAAATAATGGATTAATTGTGATTTGGAAGTACTATTTGCAGAACATTATCAAGTATAGAAAATATGGGAACGCATTATGAGCTATTTCTTACTAAAAACAGGAGACAACAGATGTGAAAAGCAAAATTCCATATAAATGCAATCCTGCCGTTAGGATTTTGCCACATTCGAAGTTGGCGGCCAGCTGCCTAGCGGACCGTTTTTTAAGTACACAGCGCGCGTTCCAGTGTTTTATATACTTCGCTGGTTTTACCCAGGTATCATTCAGTTATAACCGATAAGTGTGTTTTATTGCTCCACTTTTGCCACCTAGTAGATCAGTTTTGGCCTTTTTTTGCAGGATTTTTTCCCAACCGGTGGCTGCTTTTCCATTACATTTTACTAGATTTTGTGTAAGGTAGAAGTCCCAATTACTGACACTTTAAGGTTAAGGGATAGAATGACGTTAATGTTTAAGATTCCAAGATGACACTGGAAGAACAATTTTGATTTTTAAACTTAAAATAAATGACTGCGGTACTATTTTCAAACGAATGCACAGCCAAAAAAAAAACTATTATAGGAAAAAAAAACAGGGAGGGTGCCAGTAATTAGGACAGCGTCAGAAATTGGTACATTTACCTTACGTATAGCTAATACGAATGGAAATTACAATGGGGACGAAAAAGGATATCCTTTAATAAATTTGGAAGAACAATATTATTACTTCAATATAAAAAGTATATAATACAGCGTTCATCCGAAAATTTGCTAAAATATAACTACATTTTTACCCTTAGTGATTATAATTTTTATATTACTTCATTACTACAGTATTAGGTTGTACCAAAATAGATAGCCCACGATCATTTTCGGGAGTATTTAGTAATACAGTGCTCGGCACTGTAGGGAAAGCGACTCTCCTACTATCCCTCTAGGGAAATCTAAAACTACCTCCTCATCAGCGTTTATTGATCCATTACCTGCAAATGTTACTTATAAAACGTTCTGTATAGGTATTCCAATTAATTTTGGATGTCATGGTAAGTTAGTCCAAGACTTCTTTAATGTTTAAAATGTGCACATTTAATTATTATTAGTAAGAAAGGAATCAAATAATTAAAAAATACAAACTATTCTCTTTAAACTGAAACTGTTTGTTACATGGTTCAGCAAGAAGCGACAATTTCGAATGGTCTAAATATTGAAAATTGTAATTAATTATGATGTTTGGTGTTCCATACACTTTTACGATGCCATCCGCCTTGGAACACCTGGTATAAACGCAGCACTTATAATATAAAAATAATATGTACTTCATATATTTAAAATGTAAATATATATAGACATATTGGAAACAGCAAACTTCATTTGATTTTTTTTTTTAATTTTATTAAAAAGATAAATTAACAAAAAATATATTTTCGTAAAAATAAAACAAAACTGGCTAGAAATATCGCAGAAGTTATATGGATAAATCAAAAATATATAATAAATAATTAACAAAAATAAAATACTTCAAAACATAAAATAGAAATTCTCAAATAAATAATATAATAAAACAAACAATCTCTCATGAAAATGATCAAAACATCGCTTTAAATTGTTTTTTTACATACTTGCATTATCTTTTTACAAATAACGCACTCATTATGTCCAGATATATTTTTGAAAAATAAAAATTGCGTTTCCCATTCTTTGTAAAACGCACGACCGTTTGCTCTCGGAATATCAATTACATTTAACTCAACGCTCTACGTTTCAGTAACTCAATGTGCTCTGCTTCGTATGTTATATTCTTCTCGATATAAACTTACAAAAACGCTTGAGTTAGTTGGGCGGGTGACTATAAGGGCCATTCTACACGAGCAGCTAAAACGCGACCGTTAGCCGGCTACAAAACAGCGAGTGTAACAGAATCAAAGAGTTTAATTGGGTCTTTCTACACGGGCGAGTTGCCGGTCGCGTGTGCACGCGTTCATTAGCCGGCGGCCGAACCGAACGCTGAAGGATGCGTAAAAGTCGCGCGCGGCAGAACAGTGAATCATTCTATACGTAGCAACTTGCAAGCTGTGTACCGGCCTCGGCCAAGCCACCTCTGATGCTGTATGACTGCCACTAGTATAGCTGCCACAAGTATAACTTGTGCTCTTCTAGAAATGTTTGACACTGAAAAGTTCATCTGTGAGGTTGAAACTCAACCTCGTTTGTATGATATAAACAGTAAGGACTATTCTAATAGGAAATGAAAGCAAAGTATTGGTTGAAAGTGGCTGGAGCGATGTTTGAAGATTGGGCAGAGATTGATGTGAAAATGAACTAATATGCCTTATAGTCCTTATACTGATGAGATAAAAAAAAGCAATGCTTTGTCCATGTCTTTTGCTATAGTGTTCTGATATCTCTGCTATTTCTGCGTTCACATATGAGATTTAATTAATAAATTTAATATAAATAAATAGTATTATTTAATCTATGAATGTGTAAAAACTTTATTTCATATTCAAAAATATATTTCTTAATACATTCAGGCATTTCACACTTGTTTTGTATTCACTTATTACATTGGTACACAAGTTTGTTTTGCCAAGAAAGTGCTCCAGGACCGCTGTGAGACAGCTTGGTCGCTTGTCTAGAATAGGGAAGCGTTTTATCTGCGGCTTAGTCGCCGTTTTACCAGCGCACAATCAGTCGCTCGTGTAGCATAGAGAAAATTTTTAAGCGCTCGAACGACAAAACGGCCGCGTTTTAGCTGCTCGTGTAGAATGGCCCTAAACAGTTAAGGCGCGGGGCCACTGCGCGCGAAGCGAAGCGAAGTTCAGCGAAGCTAATTTCTTTGAAAATTGGCTCCCATGTAATCATACGCGCATCTTCGCTAGCCTAACTTCGCTTCGCTTAGCTTTAGTTGCCGCGTCTGCGTAAGATTACATGGGAGCTAATGTTCAAGGAAATTAGTTTCGCTGAGCTTCGCTTCGCGTGCAGTGGCCCCGCGCCTTTAGCTCCTACGGGCCACCTTGCCGAACGCTGTAGTAATATATTCTGGCTTTCAATTTCAGCCCTAATAAATTGCTTTAAAGGAAAATACCACGTATCCATTTCGTATGGTCTAGTAGATTTATTAACCGGATTATAAATTATAACCATTATTTTTAATTACATAAAATACAAATAAGTCAATCGAAAATATTGCAATATTTGCCGCGCGGCTTGCAATAGGGCACTTTCCTTCCTTGGTTTGAAATATACTAATCCCACCGAACACAAAATCGCATTTGCACCGAATTATTGGTGTTTATTGAACACCTCTTATCAATGGCACTAAGCAGCGGCGGCTGTTGCTTATGTTTTACAAGAGCCATTACAATGATCTAATTTCTTCGTATAAGTTCGTAACGTATTTCGGACGATAACACACGAACTTCAATCATTGTATTGGCCCCACCTGTGACGTATGCACCAGCCACCACTGGCACTAGGCAGGGAAAGATTTTATGGCATCCTCTTTCTCTCTCTCTTGGAGTTAATCCGTATCATATTTGATTATTTAGAATGCTTTATTAAGATTTCAGTTTCTCTTTGAATGTTATTGTGATAACCCCTGCAATAAGTGAATAAAAATACTCGAAATGACCCATAGTTAATTGATAGGTGTCCTAAGCGCTCTAGCATATTAATTTAATTTACACGAAGAAGGTTATGCAAATCGCAAAAGACCGAATCTGCCGGCCACTACAGTGAAAGACATCATTCGCCAATACCAAGAAACAGGCGCTTTGGGAGACCGTGACCGTACAAGTTTGTCACGACTTCCGCAAATGATCGTCTTCTACAACTGATAAGCAAATGAAATCACAGAAGAACGGTACCAGAAATGCCCAGCGAAATCAATCAAAGACGTCAGCATCCAATCCACACAGACGGGTGACACCCTGCAAGGCACATCAAGAATGACCGATTAAAAAGGCTCCAATGAACTCGAGAACATCGGGACTGGACAGTAGAACAGTGGCAGAATGTGTTATGGACTGATAAATCGATATTTAAAGTGTTTGTTAAAGCAGAAGAGTGTTTGTGAGATGGTCCGCTGATGATAGCTTGCTTCCTGAATGTATTGTACCATTGGAGTTACTACATTAAAATATTAGAAGTTCATTCCATTCCTTTTGGGCTGCGACTAATTGGCGAGAATTTCATCTTTCGGTGTGACAACGATCCAAGGGTGGATATTTTAATGAAAAAAAATCTTTAAGAAATAATATCGTTTTTTTTTTTATTTTTCTTTAGATTCTAATAGTTCTTATCCTTTATAGAGTAATATTTTTTTAGTGTTAGTTGCCTTTTATTTTTTGATTTCTTAAACATTTGTTACTTGGCGAGACTTTCGTGGACGGCAGTGTATATGAAATACCGCCCTATTCATAGTGCTTCCTTAAGGTATACTTTTCCTTAAGGTTCTCCTTGACATACAAATTTCTGTTTCATAGACCACATTTTTTCCTTAAGATTACCTTACATAAGGAAAATCTTAAGGTAGCTCCGTAGGTACCTTAAGGATACCTTAGGAAAGAATACTTCATATAAATATGACACATGTTGTTATTTTGGATGTCATTAATCGTTTATTAATTCATTAATAGAATGCAATGGCAGATATAGACGATTTTTTGTATGACATAAATATAAAATATGATAGTAATAGACAACCGAAACGGTATATCAGGGACGCACAAAAATCCCGTGAATTAGTAATGCAGAATTTAGGAAGAGGTATTGTTTTTCCAAACAAATTCCGTACATTTTATTAACGCTTGTTAACGGACGATTACCGAGCATAGAAAATCCTGATGGTTTACCCATATCACTGCTTTTTTACACTATTAACTTCTTGTGTTTCTTTTTGTCACTGATATACAGTTTCAAGGTAGGTAAGTAAATTTTTATAAAAGTCCTACAACATTGTATTACCAAATATTAACTAATATACATATTTATATTGTATATACCTAACATTACAGTAGTTGATACAGCAGATTCGAGGTTTATTCGCATCATTCAAAAACTTTTAACTGCGCTTGCTAAAAAAGACAAGACGGTTTGTATGAAGAACGACAAAATATTTACATTAGCAAATCTGGGTGGTCAAACTGGAAATGTTTTGAAATAGAAAAAAGAGATTCTTTGCTTTTATTTGCAAATAATAGGAGTTTCAAATTTAAAAATACTTTATATTATGATCTATCTATTCAGTTTACACAAATTTATAATCATACTACTCAAATAAAATTGAATCAAACCACTACCTAATCATAAACGTCACAAACTAGTCGTAAACTGTCAACAACAAATTTAAAATAAATACCATAAATATGGAAGATTATAAGTACAAAAGTAATATGTGAAGCTCGTCAATGTGGTACGCAGCTGATTTTATAGCAATGTCATTTAATAGAATTCTATTCATCAATTCTAGAGGAAGCATCCTTGTCCGAGAATAGCCGAAGTGAGTCGATATTGTGACTATGAAATAGAAAGTTGTTTAAGGTGTAAGATCTCCTTACGTAAGTCATACTTTTCCTTAAGATTTTGCCGGGGTGGGACTCTGTACAGTTGATATTGCTTTGCTTTGCTTTGATATTACAAATTGGTACTCTGTAACTCTACTCGGGCGTCATCGTGACCCGAACGTACTTTCGATGTTTAAAATCATAGCGACCCATGCAAACCTGTCGCTATCGAATATCAACATACTTATCCTTGTCTTATAAACAAGGTAGCTGTATTTACCTCTCTTTGTTGTTGCACTTGCGAATATACGATTTAGAAATCTTTACAACATTTTTAACCTTTGGTGAACAGATGTGTAAATGGTCAGTAGTTACCTTAAATCTTCCTTTATTTGGTCTAAGATTGTTAAGACGGCTACATACATATATCTTTTAGTTAAATCAATGAGTTAAATACATACAATGATTAATTTAAAAATATTACAACTACGATCCTTTCATTATATGAGCGTAAGTTACATATACTATATTTTGTATTTGTTATTTTATCACAAGATTTAATACATGAATATTTATTAATTAAAAACTTCTTGGAAAGCGGCACTGATTTATTCTTTTTATAATTTGCAAAACAAAAACGTTTCGATGTGACTTATTACATCTTTTTCAATTTGTGTCTTCATTTTATATTCAATGTTTGGTAAATTTTAATTGCATGTTCATAATAGTAACATATAGTTAATTTTTTTTAATAATTACATACACACAATAATGTGTCACATAGACGTTAAAACTGAAAATTTTTAAAATTTAAAGTAAAAGATATTATTAAAAAAATGACTATATGCTACTATTACGAACACGCAATTAAATTGAGTGTGTAATATTAGCAGACTAGCAGATAGTGCAGATATTCTAGTCAATTTCTTAAGTAAAAGTAGAAATACAATAGAATATTTATTGTAGTTATTTATTTATTATTGTACCAATGTATATACTATATAACTTAAATTGTTTAATTTATTCATTGAATTTATATCACATATATCACAAATTGTTTTATTAGAAAAATGCAATTAGCATAATTTAACGCAATAATAAATATACGTGCTTACTTTTTTATTACTTTGAACTTTTTTTAACAATTTAATTTGATATAAAAAACAGTTAATAATGATAAATAAATTAAATTATAAAAACTTTTATAAAAAAAAATCCAAGTCAAACAAAAAGGTTAATAAAAATGACTGATATTTAAGATTACTTTAGGGCACTTGACTGAACCTATTAGGAATTTCGACAAGATTTAGACCAAAAGTAAACAGTTAGTTGATATTTTCCGAGCACTACCTACCGAAGTCAATATCGGTTTCCTTACAGAGTACCAAATACGTTAGCGATACGATACGCTATTGCTTTGACATTGATATTAGGTTTGTTCGCTGTGCGAATCAGAACTTAATTGGAAACTATTTCGGTTTTTCCAGTGCGCATGATTCAAAAAGGGATTGTAGTTTGAAATTAGTTTGATAATTTGCTCTGCGAACACATCCAAACCGACACTACTGCCATCTGTGTCCAGCAATTGGAATTTATATGTCAGCCAGCAGAGCACACGGTGCAGTGTATCTCTCTCGTTTAGTGCGCATGAGCGAATTTAAAATCCACAAGAAATCCGTGAACTTTCTGGATTAATCACAAACTGTCACTGACTACAATTTGATACTCTGCGAACACCAAATTTAAATTACCAAGGTCGAAATACGAAATTGTTGCACTGCGAACGCACAGCTGTTATTACGCATGCGTCGTTCAGTTGTGGATAGTTTCTGATTGCACAGGGAACAAACCTATTAATATTCGAGTTACAGAGTTCCTATACTGGACTATGAATATGGGGGATACAAAATTGGTCAACTATAAATTTATACTCTGTGGGCAGTGGCCATCACTTTAGAGTATTGGCACCAGTGCCACAGAATATCTAACAACCAGAACATCAACTTGGCTTGGCGGGAAGGGTTCGCGCATTCTCATCGCGCAGCCTGATCCGCCATTAAATCGGGCGAGAACTTGTGGTTCCGGCTATGTTCGCTCTTTGCAATTAGGACACCGTCGCTGACTTCAAGTTTATATTCGTCTGTTAATTTAAATAGTGTTATCAAGTGCAAGTCGATAAAATATGAAAATAATGGAAAAGAAAGTAAAATAATTGTAAAAATAAGCGATATTCGTTCATTTTATCGTAGATATGTATCATATTCTCGAAATTCACTTCAGTTAGGTCCTGTCAGGCACGGAATTTTATCGAAGCCGACTCTGACTTCTCGCCCGAGACACTGACATCAAGGTCACGAAATTTTGCCCACTCAGATCAAAAGAGCCGAATTTGAGAATTAAATAAACGTATTGTAACGTTTTTCGGTTCTTAAAACGTTGTCGGGGTTTTAGAAAAACACACAGGCGATATATTTAAATTCACTTATTCTATTAACACTATTACGGTAATTAAAATCTATTAAAATGCTTATTAACTATATCACTTAACCACTAATGTCTTTATTTATGTAAACGATATTATATTACATGTATTAATTCAAACGCGACCGCACTATCGAACTCGTATCGATTGACTGCCTCCTGGCCAACCCGACGCGTTATTTATAGCTGACGCGAACTTCCAGATTGTTCGGGGGCCTTCTAGAATGTCCTCGAAGATTCTGGAGAATATTCTCGAATCTTCGACCCGGTGCTGCCCTCTGTTATTCGTCGTAGGTAGTTCTTCTTCCGCTATGCTAGCGCCATCTAGGGACGCCTATCGGAACCGCCAGTTGAAAAGTTGGCGCTCGTTACACTGCTCCCTCCTTAGATCTGTTCCGTCCCGGAACAGGAACTATCACCTCCATGAAGATACGAACAGTTCTCTCCATTTCTACACGACGAGGTCCGAAGAAATAGCACGCTACCGTCCGTCGCCTCCCTTCTGCTGACCCGGGTTGTAGCTGCATACTAGGAACTCTATTCCAGTATATCGGAAAATTTCTTCGAGCATGTTCCTTACGACCCTCCAGTCCAAGCCATCCAATCCACAGCCTATTTTGGCACCCTGATCTTATTGATCTCCAGCTCCAACAGCTGCTCTCTTAAAACTTATCAGGCTATCCCACATCGTCCGGTAGGTTGGCTTGCCAACTGAGGCTTCTTTGGTCACCAAGTAGAATAAGGCCGTTTCTTTCCTGGCAAGTGCAGAGCCTTGCCCACCTCAGGGTTCTGGCTTCGAAGATCTTGGACGCCACCAAATTTCTTCTTGAAGACGGTAGCTATCCCCTTGCCCATTCTTAAATCTTGGGCAACACAGTGTGCTAACGCGCACCCTTCAGGAGCCAAAAACAAATCCTCCTGAATCTCCGTTGTTACACCATGACGCACTTTGCGGCCATTCCCATACTTGTCCATGAACTCCTCATAGCTGAGTTCTTCTTCGGGGAGTCTACAAACTCGGACCATCTGCTCGTCCTCTTGATTGTCCCCAAGATAAGGAGCTAGGCGATTAAAATGCACCACTCTTGCTTTACCATTGGTTTCTTTCTGATGCGATAGATGACGTCATTAATTCGCTTTATCACTTCGTAAGGCCCGTCCCACGATCGTTGCAGCTTAGGTGAGAAGCCTCGACGTCGCTGAGGATTGAACAGCCAGACCAGGTCTCCAGGCTGATATCCGCCTTCATTCGCTCTGATGTCGTAGTGTTCTTTCATGCGGTCACTTGCTTCATGGATATTCGCCCTCACCCGATCGTGAATATCATCCATTCGCCTCCGCAAGTTCGAAACATAGTCATCTCCAACTACTTCTTCATTTGGTTTAAAGCCGAACTTAAGATCGCTGGTAAGCGCAGTTCTCGTCCAAAAGCACACTAGATGGACTTTGGCCAGTGGTTTCGTGGACCGATGCTCTATCGCCAGCAAGAATAGATGTAGCTGCTGTCCCAATCTCGCTGGTGGTCTGCGACAACTTTTGATAGATACTTGATAACTGTCCTGTTCATGCGCTCCACCATGCCATCTGATTGCGGGTGCAAGGCAGTTGTTCGGGTCTTGCGAATACCCCAATATTTTGCACATCTCTTGAAACACTGCTGATTCAAAATCCGTCCCTGGTCGGAGTGAAGTTCAAGCGGCACACCAAACCGACTGAAAAGTTCTTTAACTAAAGTCTCAGCTTCTTCTGTAACAGCTTCCTGATTTGTAATGCGTAAGCTTCCACCCATTTGCTGAAGTAGTCTACTGCAACCCAAGATGTATTTGTTTCCAAATTCCGTCGTGGAAATGGTCCGGAACATCAATCGCAATCCTTTCAAAAGGACTGCCAACGTTGTATTGCCTCATAGGGGCCCTCTTCCTTTGGAAGGTCCATTGGCGCGGCGCAAGTTGTACATCTCCGGCACCAGTCTTTCACGTCATTCTTGCAATTAAACCAATAGAATCGCTCTCTGACCTTTCTCTATAGTCTTCCGGACTCCAAGATGCCCTCCCGATGTTCCATCATGAAGAAGTTTTAAAACTTCGGGAATTTTTGCTTTCGAACCCACAATCTGAAGTCTGTATTGGTCCCAGCTTCGCCTTCTAACACTCGTCTGAGAAGACCATTTTCCATTACCAAAGAGCCCACTGAGCCCAATACGATTTTAGCTCTTGCGAATATCGTCTACGTTCCCAGTTAGGCCGCGCTTCTTGCATCTTCCACTCCATCACACGCTTCAAAACTTCGTCAGACTCCTGGTCAGCTCGATTTGGTCTTCAGTCCATCTATCATCTATGACAGTAGTCCTCAAGCAGGTTGCTTCATTTTTCTCTTCGGCACGACAGCAGTGCGTGCAATCCTTGGAACAGGTCTCCTCGATAGTGCGTCAGCGTTTCGATGACTGGTTCCAGGCCGATGTTCCGAATCAAGTCATACTCTTGCAGACGCTCTATCATCTGGCAACCTGCCCTTCCGGATTCTTGAAGCGTAGCAGCCACATCAATGCGCATGGTCGGTTCTTAACAAGAACTTCCTGCCATAGAGATATTTATGGAAGTGCTCTATAGACTTAACTACGGCCAACAGCTCTCTCCTGGTCACACAATAGTTGCGTTCCGTTTCGACAGCACTTTGCTGAAGTAACCGAGCACTTTTTCGTGGCCATCTTGAACTTGGGACAACACGCCTCCGATGCCCACGTTGCTGGCATCAGTATCCAAAATGAATTTCCTTCAGCCTGTGGATAGCACAAGATGGGCGCAGTGGTCAGCTTCTGTTTCAATTCTTCAAAGGCATCCTGGCAGCTCTTCTCCCAGACGTAGTCTCTGCCCTCTTCAGTTAGTCTCGTGATAGGCTTGGCGATGTTAGCAAATCCAGGAACGAATCGTCGGTAATAAGTGCATAGCCCAAGGAAACTTCTTATTTCATGCTTGTCCTTCGGACCGGCCAAGACTTGACCGCTTCTGTCTTCCCTGGGTCAACCGACACTCCATCCTCTGATACTACGTGGCCGAGGTAGTGCACTTGCTTCCGGAACAGGTTGCACTTTTTGGGGTTAAGCTTCAAATTCGCTCCTTTCAATCGCTGAAATACTTGCTCCAAGTTCTTCAAATGGTCCTCAAAAGATTTTCCTAAGACAATTATATCGTCGAGGTATACCAAGCAAGTTTCCCAGGATAGTCCTCTCAGTACGTTGTCCATCAATCTTTCAAACGTCGCGGAGCATTACATAACCCAAATGGCATGACGTTAAATTGCCACAATCCTGTCCCGATCGTAACGCCGTCTTCTCCTTATCCTTTGCCTCTACTTCGACTTGCCAATAACCACTCTTCAGGTCGAGGGTCGAAAATACCTTACACCCACCTAGGGTATCTAAAGTGTCATCGATTCTGGGCAAAGGATAACTGTCCTTCTTGGTTACATTATTTAGTTGTCGATAATCCACGCAGAACCTAGTTGAACCATCCTTCTTCTTCACCAGTACCACTGGAGAAGCCCATGGACTGTTCGATGGTTCAATTACGCCATCCTGCTCCATATCCTGTATAATTTGTTCTGCTTCGGCTCGTTTCGCCAATGGCAATCTTCTGGGGGCTTGGCGGATCGCTGGGCATCTCCAGTGTCTATTCGATGTCGTACAACATTAGTCCTGCCCTCGTGTTCCGGTCTTCTGCTTGGAAAAGATCTTGGTAGCGTCCAAGCAGCTGTTTCACGGTATGGCGTTGTTGTTTGTCAATCCTTGCAAGACAAGTCAATGAAGTTATTCAACCATCCAGGAAGCGGATCTGGAGTTGTTGTTACGCCATCCTCTTTGTTGACAATCGACGACACACTAGCAACCTTCCCAAGGTACGCCCTTCTTCAGCTTTACTGGATAACTATTGACGTTCATCAGTCGGACGGGCAGTTTTTTCTCCAGCTTGTATCACTGCCTTAGCGACCAGTATTCCACGACCTTGACCGCTAATCGCTCCCGGTTCCAGCATTAAAACTTGCCCTTTGGGAATGTCTCCACTCACGCTCGCTTCCACAATGGTTTCACTGCGGCTCGCCACAGTTACTTCTTCTGCAACACTACGCAGGCCGACATATTCTTGCTATGGTTGAGAATAACTTCTTCTTTGCCACCTTCAACACTCCTGCTTGCAAGTCCAGTTGAACCCAAATTCTGTCATTATGTCCATTCGAGGATTACGTCTTGTCTATATCGCAACTACTACACGATACTGGCATGCAGTATCACCAATACGGAAGTGGGCCATCGTCTCCCCCAACACGTTGACTGATTGCCCAGTTGCCGTACGTAGCGTCCATCTGGTTGGATGTATCCGGTTCTTCTTTCCCACTGCTTCCGGCCGAAGAATTGTCATTGTTGCACCAGTATCTAGCAGTAAATCTCTCGGTTTCCCATTTACATGCCCATACACGACGAGGCTGCTAGGTCTACATCCCACTGAAGCAACAATCACTGGTGTTACTGGGCATCAGCTACATAGGTCGACGATCGCCCCTTCTCGTCGGCCCATTTTAGTTTTCCGTCGGCTTTGGTTTTCGTGGATCGGGACACCGACTACGTACGTGCCCCATCCTTCCACAATTCCAGCATCGTCTTCCTGGTTGCCTAGTTTGCACGGATTCCATTTTCGTCATCAATTCCGTCATATTTTTCGTCATCAATTCCGTCATATTTTTCGTCATCATTTCGTTTAATTTCGTCATAATTCCTTCTAATGGCTCTTCTTCCTCGTGACTCCCTAGAACACGGACGCGAGCAGGTCCTTTGACCGATTGCTTCACGGCTTCAAAATCTAGTGCTTGAGCTAAAGCCTGGTTCAACGTTTGCGGCCGAGCGAGCTTTACTGCCTGTTGAGTATCCTTATCGAGCAGGCCATCCAGGAATTTTTCCACAGCGAGACTCTCGCACACATCTTCCGGTACCGTTGGGTACGCACTCTTAATTAGACGAACGACGTCAGCTTCATACTCCTGTAGAGTCTCGTTCGACCTCTGACATCGATTTTTCAACTGCGAGCGATATACTTGCTGCAGATGTTTGTTACCGAAACGCATCTCCAATTGATTAAGTAGCGTTTGGTAATTTTGTCGCTCCGTCGAAGGAATAACCTGGAGTACCTTCAAAGCATCGCCGCGCAGAGCTACTGATAACATGGCTGCTTTGGTAGCTTCCGTCCAGCCATATACCGTAGCTGTGGTATCCAGCAGCGTCAAATAGTCTTCCAAGGGAGTCTTCCCGTCGAATGTAGGCAGGTCACATTTATTTTGAACCGTACAGATGGGCACTGAATTTCTTGGTTCCATCTGAGCGCTTCCCGTATTGGTAGAATTTCCAGTTTCTTCCGTGTTTCGTATGGTTCCAGAATGAATTTGTTCTTCTAGCACCTTCATGCGATCGTCCAATTCTTCAATCATTCTAGATTTTTCGTCGATTCTGTTCATTAATTCGTGTTTTACATTAAGAGAATTTTCTATAATTTTTTCTTCCAATTTTCTAGAATTTTCTGTCACTTTCTCTTCTAGTTTTCTAGAATTTTCTATATTCTTCTCGTCCATGTTTTCAATTTTTTCTAGAACTTTCTCTTCTAGTTTTCTAGAATTTTCTATATTCTTCTCGTCCATGTTTTCAATCTTTTCTTCCAGTTTTCTAGAATTTTCCATATTTTTCTGAGAATTTTCTAGAACTTTCTCTTCTAAATTGCGAGAATTTTCCATAACTTTCTCTTCTAAATTGCGAGAATTTTCCATAACTTTCTCTTCTATGTTGTGAGAATTTTCTAGAACTTTCTCTTCTAATCTTCTAGAATTTTCTGTAAGTTCTTTTAGAAGTTCGCCATTACCACCAGACACTTCAAACAAATATGTCTCAGGATCTTCACCAGCTGCTTCTATTGCTCTTCGTAATCTCGACTGAAGCTCGGCCTTCCTTCCACTCGTATCTTCATCCCTTTCTTCTAATTCCCGTTTGAGATCTACCACTTTCAAGTCCACTAATTTACAGTATTTCGCTGCCATTGTTTCTAATTACGCACTATTAGTCCACTAATATATCGCCAAATACCCCACACCTGACACCAATTGTAACGTTTTTCGGTTCTTAAAACGTTGTCGGGGTTTTAGAAAAACACACAGGCGATATATTTAAATTCACTTATTCTATTAACACTATTACGGTAATTAAAATCTATTAAAAATGCTTATTAACTATATCACTTAACCACTAATGTCTTTATTTATGTAAACGATATTTATATTACATGTATTAATTCAAACGCGACCGCACTATCGAACTCGTATCGATTGACTGCCTCCTGGCCAACCCGACGCGTTATTTATAGCTGACGCGAACTTCCAGATTGTTCGGGGGCCTTCTAGAATGTCCTCGAAGATTCTGGAGAATATTCTCGAATCTTCGACCCGGTGCTGCCCTCTGTTATTCGTCGTAGGTAGTTCTTCTTCCGCTATGCTAGCGCCATCTAGGGACGCCTATCGGAACCGCCAGTTGAAAAGTTGGCGCTCGTTACAGTATGTTTACTTTATTCGTGTATTTAATTAATATATAAAGACATATGTTACATACTCTAAATATATAAACGATAATCCCTTATATCCCCATTGTGCGTAGAGGATAATTATGTGTCTACAAATATGCCATTGTATTGTTTTGCGTTATTGAATAGTATTATATTATGATAGTTATGATGTAAAGGAGAATAAGATTATTCGTATTTTATAAAGAGGAAAAATATAATTATATCTCGGAGAAGGAATGTTAAGAATTAAAAGGACAGATAACCTGTATAAAATTATCTTTGCAAATAAATACAGCAATAAGGAAAGCATATATAAATTATTTTGACATTATAATAGTATTCTTATTCCTTTTCGTCTCACTTTTAATATTTAAGCACTTCATATATTATAAATTTGATTGCTTTAGTTTAAACTTTCTGTAAAATTTATTGTAGAATTGTGAATAATAGAGTGCTGCTCATTGTATACGTACTCTAGAAACATTTTCGACAAATTTAAGGGTATATTAATATTCTGTGTTGGCCATTCAAATTGTAAATATTGTGTATAAATAAGTCGTGTCCCATTTCATCTAGCAATATTTCTTTATACACCCTTCATAAACCCAAGCTGTTATACGGGCCTACTACGAGTTAGAATTGAGGTACAAATGTTAAACTAACGTTTCGTTACCCCAGATTATTACTGATGTATATTAAAGTAACTTTATTAAATCTTAAGTCCCACAAGAAATTCACTTTTCAATTTATTCCGTTAAAATAATATATTTGCACTATTTATAGTTATACATTAAAAATATACATAAACAAATTAAATGTCACGTAACTCTTTCACACATTGTATTTTCTCCATTGTAGTCACATTTCGGGCATTCATATTTCATATCGGCCATTTGGTTACCCTACAACATAATTATCAACGAAATATAACTGATAGATATATAATAGTTAAATTTTGTCAATAATTAAACGGTGGAAGATAAATGTTAGGTAACATCCGAGCAATTTTTAAATATTAAACAAAACCAATAAAATTACTTGATGTGATAGCTTGCAGATGTTTAATGGGTGAAATATCTAAAGCAATGTATCTCAATCTTTTTTTTAACCAAACGCTCAACTTTTCAATTCGCCCAATTTATTCTTTAAAAACTTAAAAATATCCACAATAACGTAGGTTAGAGTTTTGCGCTTCCTAATATCGATGCCTCACTGATAGGCAAAACAAAATACATTTTCGGTTCAACAAAAAATCAGACTAATGCGCACTTTGTAGGAAGCAAACACTATCAAATTCATTATCGTCATGATTTTTTGTTTCTTCAGAAGTTATTACAAAGTATTTTTCTTTTTTATTTTCTGTTTTTTCTTTCTTTTTTGATTAATTTTGGCAACTTTTTACTGTTTCGTCTCCTTAGACTTATTATTAGGATGGTTGAAGTTCCTGTTACCTTTCCCTTTGATTGTTTTAGAAATCGATTCACACTATTAAGCGTGAAGCAGGATGAAAATGAGGCGTGTTAGAATTCGATCATCAATTGTCTTGAAAATTTGGAGATTTCTCAATTATAATCTTTAAAATGCATATCTTTTGAAATACAGAATAAAAATATGGGCAGGTAAAGGTCCATTGATACAAATACTAAAATAAAACAATTTGGATTAGGTAAATTAGCTAGATGCTTTGATAATCAAAAATTAGGCTGTTCAGTTCTGCAACAGTAAAATCTGAACCATAAAAGATATTCGGATCTGTTAGCACAATTCCACAATTTCGGAAACCGTTAATATCGTACATGTTGCAGTACGAAAATATATGTCTGCAGAAAGGTTACTTATATTAATATGAATTTACATTATATGAGGAAAGCACATTACTAAAATCCACAGATTCTTATTTATAGAGAGAAGCCTCAACAGTGATAATGTGAAATGCCCATTATCATGAATCAGGCACTATTTGGGACCGTACTATTCGAGGTATCAGAGATAAGGTACACTTCCCAGGCAACCAAATTTAAATTTCCCACAATTATTTTTAGTAAGTTCAACATAAAGGTAATAAAATAACCATTAATGTAATACAAAATTGTAGTAAGTAATTTCATGTTTCGAAGTTACCAAAAATAATTGTGGGAATTTTAAATTTGGTTGCCTGGGTTATTACTATATATGAAATGATCACATATTACATCATCCAACATTCTTGTTTTGAAGTGTTAATTATTGACAAATAAATTAAATGATTATTAAACAAATATTTTGTATAATTTTCTTACCTTCAGACAAGTATAACAAAAAATATGAGGGCAACCCATATAATGTGGTAAAATTGGGAATTCATTACAATAAGCACATTTTGTACTTATTGTCATTTCAGGAGCTGTCCCAGCTGATACAACCAATTTCTTATACAATGGATTTAAATGCTTTACTGTACGTTTTACTTTCTGATAATTAATTAATGGCAAAATATATATTAGAATTTCCTAAAAAGAATATCTAGTTCACAATCAAAACAAGTGATGCCTAATATTATTAGGTACTTTCCATTTACCATCTGGCTCACTTCACTTCAGTTTTGTGCATTCAACTATGTGTTACTTACTAGAAACAATGAAACCTGCCAACAAAATGAGTTCAACATAAGCAGTTCATAGCTTAACACACAAAAATGAAGTGGGGCGAGTCACCCAGTTAATGGAAAGCAGCTATTATTATTATTTTCTAATTTATTTCAAAACTTGGGGTATTTAAACAATTTACTTACAATAAAACTATCCCACAATAGTTCCCTCGTCATATATAGACTGCTGTATTGGCGTTGTATATTGTCTGAGCTGTATGATATTTCTAAACCTAATATTCTTTCTACTAATCGAGGTTTTAAACCACTTCGCAAAAATAAAGATATATTAAGAAACTTAAATATTTGAACAATATCTTTAAATTTCGTTAATTTGAACTTTGCTAAGATGTTGTTATCTGAGTCTTGTGATTTGTCCATCAAATATTCAATCAAAACCCCTGCACATAATAATATTTTTTTTAAACTTGTAATATTATTATATTTCATAGACAATAATTGTTGACCAAAGGTACCATGATGTTTCAGGACAGAGTACCACAAAATGATGGACTTAATAAGTAAATTTAATTCGTTATGGTATAGTACAAGACCATGTGGCTGCAATTTGTTTTGTATAAAACTTATGTAATAAAAAGAAGAACTTTACCTGTAAATGTTCCCAACAGTACTGCATACTTTCAGTAAACAGTTTTTTGATTTCCTGATCAAAATAAATGGAATTCATTTGCGTTACACGAAGAATTGTTTGCTTATTCATGATTGCTTTTTCTGCTGCTGCAATGTACGTCATTAAGTAATAAGCACACTAATAAGTGCATGCAAAGTGCTAATAAATTTTTAAAAAAATAAACACCGATCAATAATAAACATATGTAAATAAACCTGTGAAATAAACCTTCTATATCACGGTCAGTTCTATATGTCAGAAACCAGTAGGTGGCGCCACGCGAGGCCAAAAAAACTTTGATCGCATCTAGTGAAAGCCCATTACGGAACACCTAGGCACGTCAGTGTTTCAGCGCTGCTGGTGCCTATATTGGAAACTAAATGATTAGCTACCTTGAGCTCTTGAGCAGCAAATTTTAGCGGTGCTCGCGGTGCTCCTCACAAACACATCACGTGTATTGAATATTAAAGGGTATTGTGTATGTTGATTCCAATTATAATTTTATGCTTTGGAGACAATATCCAAATACTAGGTAGTTCCCCATAAAAGGTTACAATTAGCTTGGTCGAATCGTGTATGAAAACGTAATTGAAACCACGGTATAAATAATACGGTATGCTCGTTTTGAATCTCAAATTCGTCAAAGCCTAAGATGACGTCATTAAGGAGCGTATCGAAAACAATAAAATACATGTATGGTAAATAGCAAAATGTTAAAATCCAAATTATTCACAACTACCAATTAATGTAATTCAAATGCAGCTTTGCTTTAAAAAAGCCTGTTTTAAGTTGAAATTTACTTTATCTATCTTGTCGCCATCTAGTAGTGCTCGTGTTTATTTCTACGATTGTAGCGACTGTCGTGTGTGTTTACAAAGTGTTTTCGTGGTTTTTCTAGAAAATTGAATCGTGAAAACACCTTAACGCTTTTAAAATATGTTCCGTAACCCCGTCCGGATTTTCTAAACTTACCTTCCGCCTTAACAAAACCCTCACGATCGAATCGATTTTAATGTATTATATGTATATGTGTGCCGCCATTTATGCTCCTATCTGACGTAATTTCGATATGCGCGTAAGCATACCGTATTATTTGTAACATGATTGAAACCTTAATTCGCAGTATCAGCGCTAGATGGCCCGAGAATAGTTTCTTGTGCAAAGTTGAAAGTATTCTGTTATCTCCGTAGGGTGCTGTCAACTGTTAAGTCCAAACGTGAAATGTCAAAAACCATAGCAAATAGTTTGTTTTTAGTTTACAGCATCCTTATTTAGTGTTATACTTTAAAATAATACATAATTATGAATATTAATTAATGCAGTAATCGATATCTTCGAAGATACTCGTCATGGATAGGATAAAAGTAGGTAAATATCCTTTTAGCTGTAGCTAAATCATCATGAATATTTTCTGCAGAGAGGTTATATTTTAATAAATGATAAAAAACACTTTATTTACGATGGTTTGAACATCATTGGAAGGAATAAAGGAGCTGCTGTAATTATACCAGATACTGTATGTATTTAATGCATTTCATTTTATCACATGTAATTATTATTTTACTTATAGAGCGTAAGCCATTATCATTCCAGCATTGTTGTAATTGAAAATCGGCATTATATAAGTGATATAAACTCTAGTAATGGGACATTTTTGGATGAACATATGTTGACTCCTTTGAAATTATATGAATTAAATCATGAAAACAACATTTTAAGGTTTGGTTTAATTAACACTAAGTATTTCAAGGTATGTTTTCTATGCTTGTTTTGATACTTAGCTAATATGATTGTATCATATCTTTAGTTTGTTTCTTCAAATACGCAAGACGATTTGGAAAATGGTGAAAGTAATTCGCTTCAATATGACGAACATATATTTGTGGCAGGAACTCAAATTTATGATATTCCGAAAACTAATTCGCAAAATTTTAAAAAACCAATAATTCACCCACATGAACTGGAATTAAAAAGTGAGAATAAAAGTATTTCACAAAGTTCTGTTGCTTTATCAATCAATGATATGCCAACACAAATAATGGAACACGAGAGTGGTAAGTTTATAGAATAGTGATTTCTTTAGTTAATAAGTTGAATAGTTCTTCTTTTTTTTTTTCGTTTTTAGATGAGCAACTTACAGCTACTGATGTGAAGGAAAACAAAAATCCTTATAATGGAGAAAATAATGATGATACTGAGTATATCTCGATAAATGACTTGCCTACACAACTACTAATCCGAGAAGAAGGTAATGTAGAATTTCTATGTATGTTCTATAACAAAGGTGAAGATCTCACTCATTCAAAGAAATAGAAGACATTAAGAGTTTTGATTGTAATTTATACATACATGTATCAAAATGGTTATTGATTCTGTGTGATAGATTTCCAAGCTCGTGAATAAGTAGAACTGATAGCTGAGGAAATCAAATTTTTGTCCTTTTACACCTGCTACAATTTCTGTACTTTTTATTCCAATCAAAGAAAACAGTTAGTGCTGTTTTAATTAAACATCACAATTTGTGCCACCAATGTAATGTTGAAGGAATTTGCCAGCTGTTCTTTCTTCATTTGTTGTCTGATTGATTCACAGGATTGTGAGCTGCATTTACGAAATAATAACGCTATAAACCCTACTTTTGTTTATTCATCACCTTGAAAATCCATTTCACACAGTTAATAATCATTTTCAAAGAAGGGTCAAAAAAGAATTTCATAATTTAATAGCTGCCAAAAAGCCACAAAATGCATGTGTCATAACAGCATTTTACTTTGAAGAATAAACATCTTTTAGATGACATGTCTTTGCTAGGACATGTGGATCCACAGGACACTATTTCAAACATAATCGATGAAACAGTTGTCGAAGATCATAATAACGTAAATGACGAAAACAGCAATGAATCAACTGATTTCTTAACTATGCAACCAGCAACGCAACGTTTCGGTTCAGAAGCAGAATCACAACTATTTGTTCAACAGTTACAAAGGCGTGTACGATATGTAATTTCTTCATCTGAAGAAGATTTAAGTAATTGTGATAGCCAAAAGAACGACTCTAACAAAGTAACAATTCAAAATACTACATCTTCGGGGGAAGAAACTGATATTGATTGTGCACAAATTAGAAAGAAAAAATTGAGAAAAAAAAATCAACCTATAATCGCAACAGATAGTGAAGGAGATAGCACAGATGCAGAAGGAGCTAATGTTGTCTCAAACCCAAAAGAGATTACACAAACTAAAGATGACAAAAATGATGATTCAGATACGGATGTTGGTAAGAGTATGGTTTATTATAAGTCAGCATGGCTTGAAATTGCACTTCAAATATTTAATTCATTTATTTCTTTTTCTTACAGAAACATCATGTGTGTCTAAAATGACAACAGATACAAAAATATGCATTGAAAATATACTGGATGATTCTGATATCATTCAAACAACTCAACAAGATGTTGCTTCAGTTATTAATGCTGCCAAAGACAAAGTAGAAGCAGTTGTAGAATCCCAATCAAATAATAATGAACTTAAAAATGTGGTCATAGATGATAACCAGGAAGAAACTTTAACAGACAGTTTTCACTTGATTTTGACAAATACAGAACATTTAGAAGACAACACAGATATTAACAAAATTAGTGCTGAAGAAGAACAATCAATAAGTAATGAGAAACTACCACCTGAACTAATTCCAACTAACATAAATACTAATGAGGAAGCGTTTGTTTCAGACTCGCCTATTAATGAAATTACTAAAAATAAAGAGGTTGATGAAGACCCACAAACACAACTGGAAGTCAGCTTTGATGATAACTTGGAACAAAGTTTAGTAGATTCTGGTCGACCACAAAATCCTTTAATCAATGTTCTTAAAGATTCAGGAAGCTCAGAGCTAGATGATAGCATTGAAGATAAGTTAGCAAAAATGTTCCAGACGCAAATTCCTAAAGAAGCGCCGGCGCCGCCACAAAAGGTGAAGATGATATATTTGTTCAGCCAACGCAAGTTGTGAACCCAAATGACTTAAATTCCTTAATAGAAAAAGATGAATTTCGTAAACCTACGCAAAAAATTGTGCCGAAACTTAATACAAGCACATTAAAAGAAGAGGACGATGATTTATTTCTGAAACCTACGCAGATTATTTCAAGCAATACCGAATCTCCTCAAAATACCACGGAACATAAAGAAGCAAATGAAGATATTTTCGAAAAACCAACTCAAGTTATCGATGATAGGCCTGATATAAATATTACAATACCAACAAAAAATACAAATGTTGACGTGGTGGAGGATGATCTTTTCTTACAACCTACACAGGTTTTAACCAATGACTTAAATTCCTTAATAGAAAAAGATGTATATCTTAAACCTACGGAAAAAATCGTGCCGAAACTTAATACAAGCACATTAAAAGAAAAAGACGATGGTTTATTTTTTAAACCTACCCAGATTATTTCAAGCAATATAGAACCTCCTCAAAATACCACAAAACATAAAGAAACAGATGAAGATATTTTCCTAAAACCAACTCAAATCATCGATGATAGACCTGATATAAATATTACAATACCAACAAAAAATACAAACTTAGATGTGGTAGAGGATGATGTTTTCTTACAACCTACACAGATTTTAACCAATACCTCTGAAACCACAGAAAGTGTTACAAACAATGTGACAAAATCCATAGAAAACTTAGGAGACGATATATTTTTATTGTCAACTCAGGTAATAGATATAAAATCTGATGGACCTTCCAAAAATATGGCAAATATTAATCTACGTGAGAATATTCAACAAGGTTCAAAAGATATACATGAAGCAACTGCAAAAGGGACTGAATATCGCGATGAAAATATTGAAAAACAAAGTAAGAAAGATTCATTTTCGTCAAAAAGCGAGGGAGAAAACTGTAATACCAGTGTAAAAATTGAAAATATATATATGGCTGAAAATACTCTGGGTTTAAAACACGAAATTATAGACGGAGCTGAAGTACATGACATCAACGCTAAGAAAAATGATAGCAAAGAGGAAGCACTAATCATGACATCAGATAACAACAACATTGCTGAGAATATTGCTACAGCAACATCTGCTTATGTCAAAAACGAGGGCTCATTAAACAAAAAAACGAAGCCAGAAGTGGTTATCACAACTGAAACATCTAAAGATACTTCCGAACAAAAGAAAACAAATAAATTAGTAGCGGACCCTGAAAACAGAAGAACGAAGAGGCAAAAAATTGAAAATGATCAGAGTGAGGCTAATATAAGCAAAATAAAGAAAACATCCGCGGGAGCTACACTAACGCCACCAATTAACGAAAACAGAATATTACGACGCAGTCGAAGAAAAAACTCGAACGATGAGCAGTTCGAAGTCGCTGAAACCAATTTACAATTCCCCAAGTTGCCTATTGTACAAGAGACGCCTCTTCAATTAGATCCACAAATTATTCCTATTGATAATGAGCAAGATGAAGTAAATTCTCATACTTCAGTAAATAGCGACGATGACTTTGTTGATATTCACCGGCAAAGACCAATAAGGACACGGCGACCCGGTAAACAAACGTCATTAGTGATAAATGATCAAGCAATAAGTACGGGCTCTCGAATGAAAAGAAAATCTCCTGAAATAGAAGCCGGTAGCAGCAAAATTGTTTCTGAAGATCAAATTAGTGGATCAAGTGTACAAAGCCCACCAACGCCGATTAAAAAACGTAAGGTTCAACAAAGAGTGTCCAAAGCAAAGAAATTAAGTATTGCAAAAAAAGAAAGTGAACCAGAAAACAAGAAAGTAAAAAAAGAACCAGTTATAAGTGTAAGGAATGAGAGTAATGTAAATAGTATTCCGACCGAACCTAGTACAAGTAGTGCATGTAGTGAAACTATTGATAATAAAATAAGAACATCTTCAAGAAGAAAAAACAAGAATATAGTACATGCTACAGATAAAAATACTGGTGACACTAACCCAAACAATGTACATAGGCATGAAAAGAACACGAAAGAAAACAATAATGATAGAGAATTATCCGATAAAAAAGCTGAAAAAGAAATACAAGAAAGTTCTGAATCTTCTTCTGAGCCTACACGATCAAATGCATCTTCTAGAAAAGATACAGGACTTACGAGGCAAAACTCAATAACTTCGAATGCTAGCACTGTGACAGTTATTAGTACAAACAGTCAAACGCGGAAATCACGTCGCCGAAAATCAATTGCGAATAGTGAAGATGATTTTGAACTTAGTAATGTCAAAATGAGAGAAACAGCTTCAAAAGTTGCGCCTTGCACACCTAATGTAAGATCTCTTTACTTGTGTAGTATCTTTATTTAATTATTTTACACTTTCAGAGAAATAAAAGGATTTTAAAACCTAAGGTGGTATTTACAATGTTAGAAAGTCCACAGCTGGAAACGATTATTAGAAGTTTAGGTAATTGTGGCCAGAATTTTTAATCGTAAAATATAATTTATTTTCTGCAGGTGGCTTTGTGGTTGATTCGATTGAAACAAGCACAGTATTATTAACAACAAATGTAAAACGGTCACAAAAACTACTATCTGCAGTCGGCCTCTCAAAACCGATTTGCTCTCCTAAATGGCTCCATGATTCTAAGAAAAGCAATAAGTTTTTGGGTAATTTTTTGTTATCAAAATTTCTGTTCATTTCCAATATGAAATGAGCAAAATAATTTCCAGATCCGTGGGATTATATTTTAGAAGACAAAGAAGCTGAAACTAAATGGAACTTTTCGTTGAAGGAATCTCTAAGGAGAAGTGGTAACACAAAGTTGTTAAAAGATTATGCATTCCTAATAATGACAAATACAGCACAGGACGTGCTTAAAGGTAATAAATTTCCCGTGTATTAATAATTTATTTATTTTGTATATATTGTCTATATTCAGGATCGATAGAGTCTTGTGGTGGTAAATGTGTAAATCGAGCGCCATCTAAAGACCAGCAAACAAACTTTGTTATCGTAGCCAGCCCAGATAACAAAAGCAAGTACTCCAAGTATTTAAAACAGAAATCACCACCTACAATAATTGCACCCGAAGCAGTTTTCGACGGAGTTTTAAGACAGGAATTACATTTTGAGAATCATTTATTAACATAGCCTACATTATTTTATTTATATAATAATTTTATACATTGAATTGTTTGTTGACTTGTACTATAAATATTGAGTAAAACATATTTTAAGAAATCTGTTCTGTCTGTTATTCCATATTAAAAAATAAAGCTTTAGGTAAGTAACTACCTTAAGATATCGGGTCCCTTCTATTACAAGGAGCCGATATTTTGTCTTGCTTGCTCAGGCTTGAATCGTTCAGTTATTATTTTCTTCAAGTTTACTACCGTGAACAACTGAAAGTACGTGAAATCGGTATCAAAAAGGTGCTAGATTAGTTTGTATTTTCTAGCTAGCTAGTCCAAACAGTTCTTGAAAAGCCATTGTAAAGTTTTCGACGTTTTCATAACCTATGGATGCAAACAGTGTTCGTATATGGGAGGGAAATTCCCTTTTTAGAGGGAATTTTGAACGTTAGAGGGAAAAAGTTTTGTTTTAGAGGGAATTATTGGATAAAATATTATTATTGCATCAATAAAAATAAATTTAAATTTATTATTTTGTATTTTTTTTTCATTTGCCTTAGTTAAAATGAATCTGTTATTGTATCGGTACATTTATTTTAATTTAGTAAGTAATTTATTAAAAAGAGTTGATAAGTTAGTAAGTATTTGCCGCCAAAAAAAGGGAATTGCAGTGTCAAAACGGGAATTTTTCGTGTCGGCGCCGGGAATTGCCGATCAAGGTATATACGACCACTGGATGCACATTCATGCAAATAGAAGCGAAGATTAATCGTTGATTCTAGCCAATAGCCAGTCAATAAGTAGACTAAAATAGCGATGGGCAAGATAGGGGAAATGAATCCCGTTTTACAACGATTAGATGCATTCCTGTTTTGCTAGCACGAATCCTCACTCATTTCGTCAATAAACACGAATATGTCTAATCGTTGCAAAACGGGATTCATTTGGCCATTACTAACTGAAAGATACAAATTTTTACCCCTTTAGATTAAAGGTGAAGGGGGATAGTAGCAGGCAATGTTGCCAGTAACAGTAGAATCGTACCTTCTGACTAAAAAAAAAAGCGGTTGAATCTTTGCAATAATGTATAAACATGGTTTACAATATTATTAGATATATATAAACAAGGGTTGAATGTCTTCTTTACCATGGTACAAATAATACGGTATGCTTACGCGCATATCGAAATTACGTCAGATAGGAGCATAAATGGCGGCACATATAAAATTATTATTATATTAAAATCGATTTCGACCGTGAGGGTTTTGTTATGCGAAAGGTAAGTTTAGAAAATCCGGACGGGGTTACGGAACATATTTTAAAAGGGTTAAGGTGTTTTCACGACACAATTTCAACCACGAAAACACTTTGTAAACACACACGAAATTCGCTACAATCGTAGAAATAAACACGAGCGCTACTAGATGGCGACAAGATAGATAAAGTAAATTTCAACTTAAAACGGGCTTTTTTAAAGCAAATCTGCATTTGAATTACATTAATTGGTAGTTATCAATAATTTGGATTTTAACATTTTGCTATTTACCATACACGTATTTTATTGTTTTCGATACGCTCCTTAATGTCGTCATCTGACCGGCTTTGACGAATTTGAGATTCAAAACGAGCATACCGTATTATTTGTACCGTGTTCTTTACAAGATTTTTAGGTGTAAGATTTAAATCACATCCGCTGGATCATGAAGGAGGGAATAATTACGCTCCTCCCAGTATACTCGCCTGATCACCCGGCATCATTACAAAATATTGAATAACTTTAGATTATTTAGATATGCCACACAATATACTAATTGGTACGATATGTACTATAAGAAATTTATATTTAGATTCACAACAGTGTTATCGTAGTAACAGTGACTTTCGCTGTGACAGGTTTGTCAAATCTTTAAATTGACAGTCACAATCGTAACAATCACAACTCCTGTCACCTAAAATTGTATATTTGCAATATTTTGGTTTTCATAATTGGATAATTGACATATTTTTTGCAAAATGGGAGTTACAGACGATACTTATTTGCCTACTGAAGAAGAATTAACCATCCCAGAAATAAATATATCCGGACCGGCACTAAAAGCGGCTGCTCATCATTTAGGAAATGCTTGCTTACAAGAAAATAATGTGAGGTTAATTATCTAATCAAGAAATTCATTTTTAAAAATTAATCGCTGCTGCAGGAATTTATGCTATGTAGGAACGAATTGGGAGATCCCAGAAAATGTATAGAGGAAGGAAAAGCAGTTACTAATTGTGCAATGAACTTTTTCAAGAAGGTTAAAAGAAGTTGTGCCACCGAATTTACCCAATATGTTAAGTGTATTGATAAATCTAGTAGCTGGCAGTCGTTTACACCGTAAGTGATTCAAAATAAGGTTGCACATTTGTTAGGTAAATGTAATTATTCATTTTATTTTACCTATTTATGTTTTTGAGAAATTTACTAACAATGATAAACAATATTTTGTAATAAAATCGATTCTAAGGTATTGATTTCTTTATGTAGGTGTCGAAAAACTCAAGGTGTCTTTGATATGTGTATGTGTGAAAAACTAAATATGGAAAGGCCACCATATGACCAATATGCCCGTGTCCAAGTACACCATACTGATCGTCCAAAACTGCCAGCGAAAGGGCCCGCTGTATACCCGGATGCTGCCCAATACTTACCAGATGATGTTGAAAAGCCACCAGCAAAATATGGTTCAAGATACCAATGGATGTGGTAGAATGTTTGTCGAGATCTTCAAAGTAGTTCCTCTTGCTTATTTTTATTTTATTTTTTCTTCTATCTGGAATTACTTTGAAATGATGTTAGTGAAATGAAATAGTTAAAGATGGTCGCTAATGTTATAGTAAAAAGTTGTAAATAAAATATTCAAGGAAAAATTGTGTATCTGTTGGCGCAGTGGAAAACCATCATTCCAAGAACCAGATATTTATCTAGTGCACTACATGCTTCTAGATTACTTAATCATGGACCTGAGTATTCAGCTGGCTACTCAAAACCAGATATTTTAATATGAATACTTGTTTTCATCAACAGCATTAATTAAAATATTTACAGATGGATAAAGCAGAAAATTTCTATCCAGGCATTCGACATTTTTAAAATACAATGGAGAACTATTTAACCAAATTCACTTATTAACGTTAGGTATTTTGTAAATGTTTCCTGACAGACTTGTTAAAGTTAAGTTAATTTGCAAAAATAATGCACATGAACCAGGTAGCAGCATATGCTTTGACAAAGAAATTGAAATTGATTAATTTTACGGAGAAGGTAAAAAAATCTATAAACACAATTAGAAAAGACTAAAATTAGGGATTTTGGAAGATACATGTTACATCACCACCGATATAGTACAAAGTATATGTGCAGAATTCTGCGTTCACAATACCATTTGCGCGGTTTTGGAAACAAAATCGCGAACCCTGTTCAGGCTATTACTAACAAGGCCTGGGACTTCTTCCCAGATGCTGCTCCTAGAGTAAGGTTTTCCGTGGTTTTCCCTTACTCCTTAGCGAATGCTGGGAGGTAACTAAAGTCGTTCAAGGGGCGCAAATATAATAACTTGTAGCTGACCGATTTACAATAGACTCGCAATTATGTGAACTAATCATATTTCTGGTTATTCACATAGGGAAATTATTTAGTTAGAGTAAAAACACTTCAATCTATATTAATATGGAATCCATATAGTCCTTAGAATAGGTAGCCCTGTGTAGTACCTTTAGGTGGGTCACGGTGTTTAAGATGATTTGTGATTATTTAGCATTCCATAAATAAAGTGTCTAGACCCGAAACGAGTAGGACTGTAACTAGGGACGTGAAGGATATTTTTATACCAGTACAATATCGACGACTATTAACTACCTCAATCAAAAGATACTTGCACATACTCAAAAAAAAAGAATGTCATTTTTGGGCCTTGAACGATGAAATTTCAGTTTATTTTTCAAATCAGGTATCAATCTTCTAATCCTGAGTTATTAGAAGGAAGTGAAAACAAGATTCCATTATTATATAAACAAGCAATATTGTGTGCATTGCAGGCATTTCCTGCTAAAAGGGTCTTTTCAAAAGTGGTGGGACATACTATGTGGAATAGACGCAACTTCGTTCCAAAAAAATCCGCTACTTTATTCTTGAGCAACGAGTAGCGGATGGTTTTTGTACATATAATATCCAATGAATTACACTGATATATAATATTTACTTTGTAAAGAGTGACCTATAATAGAAATATAGGAAATACTCACACAACCTGCTTAAGAAAACATTTCTTATGTTTTTATACACACATTTCTGTTATCAATGCTTTTGCTACACTATTAATATATTAAATTAGGCCTAGATTTAGGCGTGCCATAATTAATTTAAGAAGTATGTATATATAAGCATGGGATCATAAATGTATAGAGAAGTCAATTTGCGTACATACTTCTTTCCCTTTGAAAGTGTTTTTTTTTTATCATTTGATTATCGCTATCGGTTTTCTTAAATAAAAGTAAAAATAGAAATTCACATAAAATTAAAGGCATATTAATTACTGAAATAACTTTTCTGTATATTATCGGCGTTTACAATTAATTGATTACAGTAACGAATCATTGACTTAATCTTAAATGCAAAAAACATTTAAATCCTAAAATGTAAGACCAAGAAATATTTTATATGTTGAAGATATATAAGCACAATTTTTTTTTAATTTTTTTTTTGTCATTATACCGTATTACCCTATATTTAAAACATTCATAAATAACAAAAGTTCTAAGCACTTCTGTATCTTGATTTGTATAAACAAATGTATATATTGTACACAACGTAATTTGTTAAATCAAAAGCAGAAAACGACATTAGTTGAAGTGCAACTAATAACTTCAAAGGTCTGGTTCTGAAAATCTCGTTTTCCCACGTACAGTGGGTTTTCTCGTGAACGATCACATATTAAGTTAACTGATGCAGATGAAAATAACCACATGCAATTGCTGTAAATATATAACGAACAGGTATAACACATGTAACAAGTTGCATTTTAAATAATTTGTGAAGATCTAAGGATGACGTAGTTATGTCAAAACATGATCTAAAAGATATTTAAAAAAAAATGAGTGAAGAAACACCAACTAGCCAGTTATTTTTCATTTATTTATTGTAAAAATATATAATATAAACAAAGCTAGTACATAGTCTATAAAATGTTACGGATATCGTGCGAATATTCACGAGTATTATCAATACAAAATGTAACCGCAGTATTCGCTATCTTCTATCCCCCATCCAAAGTAGAAATCGGCTTTCTAGTTGGCTTTGGGAATTAAGAATGGTTATCATTTCTCAAAGAAAGGTTAAAGATTTTTAATTCTATGTAATAAAATGCCTAAATCATCTATACAAATTTTACTTTTTTTTTAAATTACCCATGCAAATTAGCGATACGTTTTCTTTAAATGTTTATATGTATCAATATTTTTCCCAATATCATGTCCCTAACTGTTGCTAGCAATTTCGAGCAACAGCCCTAATAATTATAACAATAGAGATAAATAATAATCCTCTAACCGCTTTAAAATCTAGATCTTACAAGTCTATTTTGAAGAAATATTAACAACAGTAGTAAGCATTTCTGTAGATTTGAAATACTTCCTCTTTTATTTAACCTGAACTACTTCGGAGATCAACTGTTTTTTGTTAACATTCAAAAGCAAAGTAAAGGTAATAAAACGGAATACATTTAATCGACAGTTTTCTATACTAGTATTCTTCATATTTGCTGCAAACAAAAATATTTTGATTTTCAATATTTAGTTCACAAGTGGAGTACCTTTTCCTTTCAAGTAGGTGAAATATTTTATTTTTCGATGGGCTCATGTGTAGGTAATTGCCAGCGACACTCGCGGTCAAATCGTGTTTATTCCCGCGAGTATTATGATAAAATTACGACCGGCGGATAATAAGTTCGGTAAATGGAAAAATAATTCAGTTAGGGCTTTGGTGAATTTCAACCTTACGTAAATCGAGGGAGGTTGGATATATAAAGCGCTAAAAGGCAGATACCCATCACAGTTCAACTCGCATTCTCCAGTAAGACAGTCAAGATTCGAAGAGCGTATAAAAGTAAATTATATTTTATATTAACTACGAATAATTCTTACTGGAACTTTTACAGATAATGATGACCATAGCAGCCAAATACCTCGCTTTGATTGTCACTGTTTTGGTTTTGATTAATCTCTTGGATGCTGTAGAAGGTACTTATAGGAAACCACCATTCAATGGATCTATTTTTGGAAAAAGAGGTGCCACCTCCATCGGTAAGAATCATTTAATATAAACACATATTTCTTTTTTGTTATTCCTTTTAACACATCTTTTAAAAATTCCCAATAATTATGTATTATTCATTGTTGTCCTAAAGAATGATGTATATGGTTTAAGAAAGAAATATGTCCTTTCCATTCATTTTTTTTTGTTTATTTATCTAAAATATATTATTATTACTTCAGATTACGATAGTGGTGCTGGAAAAGCCTTGTCAGCGATGTGCGAAATAGCTAGCGAAGCTTGCCAGGCTTGGTTTCCATCTCAAGAAAAATAGAATAATAAAACAATATAGTTACCAATGATACAATGCAACTCTGCTTATAATACCTTACTGTATCTTTTTAAAATTATGAATTCGAGGAATAAATAAATGTAACAAACATGCTTGTATTTCTAAGTAATCCTACCCCATTTTTACTTTAAAAAACACTTTTTTTATTCTCCCATAATGATTTAAAAACAATTATGTATCCCTAAATACAAACAATTTGTTATAATAAAAATTTAGAAACGAAAATAGTAAAGTATTATTTATAAGATATGCTAGATGATGTTCGCTCTTGACTTTTACACTTATATTTGTACAAAATAAGTGTTTGCAAAAGAATTACGCTTTTATTTTCGGACTGGTTAATAACATCACAGATGGGAGTCATGTAATATTTATAGGAAATTGAACATCTTTGTGCATATCAATTGTTATTTAACATTATTGTAAAGGTGCATCCACACGCTCGGGGTTCGCCGAACTCCGAGCACTAGTTTGGCGATCTCCTAGTCGTGTGGACGGGCAGTTCGGGGTTCGGCGAACTAGTCGGCAAACTGTTTGCCTATTCCCGATCTGCATTGGAAAATGGCGCACGAATGTTCGGCTAGACGGAGTTCGTGCACCCGTCCACACATTCGGGAAGGTATTTAGAGTGAGAGGGAAAGCTGTTGACAGTTGTCTAGTGAGCTCGTCTTTTACTAGTCCTACTATTATACCTACAGTTTTTTATAACTGTTACATATGACAGCGGGTAACAGATACAAATTTATTTACTGAAACTACTATGTCGTATGCTGAAAATGACAGATTTGCCAAAGATAAACAATTCAAAGTGTTTTTTTTTGACATTGATAGGAGTGCAATTTTAGTATTCATTATTACATTAAATTGATGCATTTTAAGTCAATTAAAGGTCTTAAATTTTATAAAAATTAATCTTTAAAACTAATGTGTAGATAAAGTAATTAAATAATTGTAATGTTAGCCTAAATATTAAAAAGCTTACCACTCTTTTCATAATTCATCAAATTTCTTGAATTTTATTAAAGAGGGTCGAAAAGTATATTGTTATGTGACGATCTGGTTTAAATGCGTATATGATTTTTTGTCTATAAATTGGCAAACAAATTAAAAAATTAGATGATATTTATTAATATATAATCATTTAAAAGAAACCACCCTCATTCCTCACGGCCCTCAATTTGAAACGATAAAGAATCCATACATCCACAGTGCAAACATATTCGCCTCATTGTAAATATTACTCATACAGGTGTATGATGCTCGTAGATAATTGGATAAAAAATGGCGAAGAAATTTGAGCAAAAATATTTCTTTGACCTATAATTCTTACGATGAATGTTTCAATGATAACAATCACATTGGTCATCAACAATTATAGAAGGTCAATAAAACTACTTTTTTTGTTCGAGTTTGTTCGCCATTGTATACGCAAAATGAATGTATGGGTATTCATCATCGTAAACTTGGAAAATAACAGAAATTAAATAATAGCGTAAGTTGTCAATATTTATAACCTAAAGATGAATTACTGGTATCCGTGATTCATATTTAGTTTCTCTCACGCTCAACAAAAATGACAGAACTTCAAATATTTATGATTTGCCGGGTTTCCCGCGAAACCAAAAAAGAGTTTCAGTTATGCAGTGACAGCAATGGTTCATAACCAGTCATAATTTCTGTACCAACACCAACCTAATTCATGCAATCACTCAATGCTACCACACTAAACTCTCATACCGAACGTTCGGCGTTTTCCCGTATCTGCTCGGAGTTCGGCGAACTCCGAGCGTGTGGACGGTCGCGTCCACACGATTCGGTAGTTGCCGAACATTCGAAGTTCGGCGAACTCCGAGCGTGTGGATGCACCTTAATAATTACAACATTGTGAAAGTTCACGGCATGACATAAACGCGCCTACTCATAGTACCAAATTATTTGAAAACGCCCCCTATTATAGGATGGTTACATGCTACTACATCTAAGGCCAGAAAGGCATCACTTCTCTTGGGCTATTTTGGAGGGCATTGGGTGATCACTTGCTGGACTATGTTTTTTTATAGCATTGATGGAAGGAGTGACTCAATATTTATAGCATATTTATGTTTATTATTAGATATCATGACATTGTCTATGTTCTTTGAACGATGATAATAAAGCATTATTATCAAATAAAAAATATTATTGCAAAGCAACATCAGACAGTGTTTAAAACACATATTATGTTGCCAAAAACGTACAGCAACTCTTTTCTAGAGTCCTGCGGGTGAGGATAATTTTAAATATTGTGTATACGGATATGAATCGGATATAGCACGTATACGAATTCTGATAAAATGCAAGATACCTATATCCACACTTACACGTATGTTCCTATAATTTCAGCAATCGGTTATTGTTCGTGTGGTTAGTGTTGACAGAAGAAAAAAACACTCAGCAGAATGTCACCCGTACTTATAATCTATGAAAACGTTTATATATACCTTTGTGTTAACAAAGTTTCTTTATCCTGTTGATGTTGCGTTTAAAATGAACCATGTGATGTTATTGACATTATGATATTAATTATTTCTATCAATAGAAAAGATTATCCATGTGTTGCATCAATGTTGGTATATATAATAAAATATTTATTGTAGTGACCAGAGTGTTTGCTGTGAATTCTTCGCTTGTCAACAAAATTGTTATGATTCGATTTCGATATACTATTTCGTTTATTTAGGAAATTAATCCAAAGGGTTAAGCTAGCGCACGTGAGATCTACTTATTCCTAGCATTATACACAAACAATAAGACTTTGTATATTAAAATTTATTTTTGTTTATTCAAAACCGTCTTTGGGGTTACACATAGGTGTACACAAAAAAGTAGTACAAAATGCTTTGCTCGGTAATGTGACTACAATCCACTGTATAATTGCAATGTTTGGGAAGAATCACTAATAGCGTTTTCAATTTATTACACTTTATATGTCTTTCCTTTATTAATAGTATGTATGGAAATAAGATAGAAGTGTAAGTAGCACTGTAATATTGTTTCTTTTTGTTAAAAGTTTTTTTTTTTTATAAACTTAGCGGAATGAAAACAACTTGTAAATAAATATAAATGAAAAAATAGCTAAGAGTAAATGTATGATAAAGAATAAAAAAGGTAAATCAAGCATTTGGAAATTCTTTGGGATATATGTAAGTATAATTATCAAAAATATAAAATGCGGACACAGATAGAAAAAGGAGTATTTGTGCGCTATTCTACGTTTTTCCTTTTCTTAATGAGTGAATTTTAGCTTTGCCTATCTTGGTCTCCGAAAAATTAATGTTTTATGGTATTACACACCAACTGAAATCATCACTACAATTTTAAACAAATAAATATAGCCATTGTTTGTACTTACAAATCTTGTTTTTTATAACCTTTAAGGCGCGGGGCCACTGCACGCGAAGCGAAGCTAAGCTCAGCGAAACTAATTTCCTTGAAAATTAGCTCCCATGTAATCTTACGCGGACGCGGCAACTAAAGCTAAGCGAAGCGAAGTTAGGCTAGCGAAGATGCGCGTATGATTACATGGGAGCCAATTTTCAAGGAAATTAGTTTCGTTGAGCTTCGCTTCGCTTCGCGTGCAGTGGCCCCGCGCCTTAACACTGTCCAGAACTAATAAGTACTATTTTTTCTCGCTTCTCAGATTTGGACTACCCATCCTGCAGTATTTAGTTCTTTTTTGCCTCTACGGACGCGTATAGTTATGCCTAAAAATGTCTACCAAAGTGCAACTTGATAATATAAATTTGGAAAATTATTACTACTGATTTTACCAATTTCATATAGTATTTTTTATTAATAAATGATAAAGGTGATGTTAAATCAATTTATTTCCAAATCGTCTTACAAAATAATCACTTTTTTTTCCTTTTTGGTAAATGTTGGACAAGTATTTATAAACATATACTTACAATAAACAATAATACATTATAAAATAATATAATAATTCCTGATGATTAAAACGAAAATCAGGCTTTTAGATAATATAAGTTTAATTTATATGTATAAATGCAATTTCTTATATATCTTTTACTACGATAAAGCTACTCAAAATAAACAATCAGAAAAAGCAAGAGATATAAAATTTTAGTCATAATTTTCTCAACCAAAAATAGATTTAAGTCCTTGATAATATGAATTTACTAAATGAGGAGTAAAGAGAAAATCTTTTAGAGAGCATTGTTTCATCCACCATTTACATGAATCTATATCTGTTGTGTTTATTTATTGTAATTTATTAATATTACAGTAGGAATTTTATTTAAATAAAATTAATATCTATTGTTTTTCCTCATTCTTTAGTATATATTTGCATATTGTTAGATATTTTAACACATAGATACCAGTATTTGTACATTAAACCCAATTTTTAAAAAAAGATATTAATTATGAATAGTATAATAAAAAGAAATAATTTTGACTTGAGATCGTTAAAACAATAATATTCATGAACAACATCACAAACTAAAAGTATTATAATTATAGCACCATTAGAATTTAGTAAATACAAAACTGCCTACAAGAGAGTAATTTTTGATTATACAGAAGACTAAACAAATCTTAACAAATATAAGTCAAGAAAGAATTAAATAAATTTAAAAAATAGATAAACATTCATATACTCAAATATAGTTTGAAGTAGAGGTGTGTCGAGGCAAGGAAAGTTATTACGGTTTACAGCGGTCAGACACCCATGTTTATTCATCTCAGGAGAGGAGCTAATGTAGTCCACCGGCTTATTCGAGAGCTGACAAAACAAATGTGTCTACTCACTGTAAAAAAAGTAGGAACTTTCCCTACCTTATCCATCACTAATTTGAGCACCTTATAAAAATGGACACAAATAAATAGACCTTTAAAATATACCTGAAAAGTCAAAGTACAAATAAGAGGAGTTAGAATCATGCAGTGCAGAATGGGATGAGGAACATAAGAGAAATATAACGCTACCCTAAGGGATGTATTATATATTCATATACACTTAAGTTTCATAGAAAATATAGAATAAAATACACTTCCAAACATGGATAGTTTAATAAAAAAATATATATTATATAAAAACAGCACTGTCAAACATTCTCACGTCCCTTATAACCAGTCACTAAAATTCGTTACCTTCTTTCATATATAAATTAAATTGTCTCTAATAAAGAAAACGACAAACACATATCATACGTAAAAGGCAGTTAAACTATCTCACAGTATTGCTGTTTTACCAATCACAATAATTATAAACTTGCATAGTTACCTACATGGCAGAATACTTGTTACAATTCTTCGTATTTTCTCAAGTGCATCCTTAAATTTTTGGTATAGTCCAAAAGTAAATTTGCGTATGCAGATTCCAATATGCTGCTGGGGAACCACGCTTTCAAATCCGAATTAAGAACCCACTCAAATTGACATATGTCTGATTCACCGTGAAAGTGATGTATTGCCCAGCAACCAAGTCCATTTAGACCCCTACAAATATATGAAATCTAATCTTATTTGCATTTATCATGTGATGAGATGTACAACCTAATATATTTTTTAGTTGAAGGTATGGAAGCATGATCCACTCCTATATTTGCAATTAAATAGCAGTTCTCCCATTTGCTCCATGTGCGTAGGCTGATAAATTCTCGACTTGTAACTAATCCAGCGGCAGCAGGAGCCGAGATCTGATAAGTTATATCTGTATGATCGTCAATAACTTCTAATCTACGTGAGTCTGCTAGAGCTGTATCCCATTTTGGAATGTTTTCCACTCTGTAAAAGAGTTCATCGAGTAAAAGTCTCGGTTTTGCATTCATTACTGCCTACAACAAATTAAATAGTATGATTTTCATGTTAGAGTAAAAAAAGTAAATAAGTAGAGCAAAATCCGGTACTGTTCATATTGTGCATGATGTTGAGGTGGTCATAAAATCAAACCACTTGTTTCAAAATTTAAATAAATCCTTGGTACTTCATAGTAATTTGAAATTAATGTTGACTAAGATATTTTATTAAAATTAAACAAAATGAAAATAACTTCTTGTTATAAATATATTGCCCTTATTTTGGTAAACAAAACATCTAGTAACGTTTCGACCGAAACATCTACCTCCTTCAGACTAACTATGAAATAATTATGACCAAAGGTGAAAAGGTGAAATTTGTTAATTATTAAAGAAAATTATAAAAAATAAAAAACTGAACACTAAGAACATTTTCTTGCAATTTTAAAACAGATAAATACCAGTTGTTCACCTTGTCGTTGCTCTTAGGAAAATATGCCTAAGCTCTGTTTACACTTTAATTTACGGTGCAAACGTTCGTTTAATTATCTATATTGTTTATTAGTTTTATTTAGTTGTTGGTTGTATTTTACACATCCTTCACATTCTATATACGCGCCCTACACGATTGTTACATATACATCAACATATCCTTTTTTTCCCATGACTATTATTAAAAACTGTTATATATAAAAAATGTTTTCTCTGAGTATTGAAGACTACAGATAATTGTTATTTTCACTCAAGAAAATGTTATTAGTTTTTTCTTTTGTATTAATTCGCAGCTCCTGACAATTTGTATAACAATTCAAAAGGTAATTTTGACCTTGGGGTTGTTAACTCTTAGATAATTTTAATTATAATTAATTTATTGTTAGTCTTAGAAAATTAATGTTCCAGATAAAATTTAAAAACTCCCTAGCCAATGTTTCTGAATGATCGATATAAAATATGTAAGCGAGCACCACCTCCTTTATTTGTGTATTAAAGTAAATTGATTATTATATAAACTTACAGTCAATTTGTATATTTTACGATTTTGAAACGTCAAAGATGAAACTATATCATTCTCGTTAGTTTGTTTTACAACTTTCCAGTCTTCTTGATTTAACAATTTCCATGCTTCTGGCAATATTTTAGCTCCTAAATTTTTATATGTCGCTACCTACAAAAAAAGTGGTCAGTGCAAAATATATTAATCTTTTCAAATGCGAAATGAACAGCGTTTTCTCTGGTGCTCTACAAAGTGTATACGAAGTACTATGTAACTACATAATTTTACTAATACCCAAGCTCAGCTTAAAAATACTTTGAAAGAAAATTTTTTTCACCAATACTTCTCTAAACAGAATATATACAAAATCAAATAAAGAATTAAAACTAAGGCCATCATATATATATATATATATATGACAATAATAAACTGTAAAAATAGGATAAATGAGTTGAATGAGTCCCTTATCAATTATATTTTAAAATGCAAAGATAATGCAAATAACCAAAGTCACTCATTTATTCCATGCACATTTAACATATTATCATACTCTTCAGACAGTATACTAACTTGTTCTTCTGTTAAATGAGTTGTACGACTTGATTGCTCACCAAATCTGTGCACGGAGCCTGTCGGTGATCCTTGCGGAGAATAAAAGTTACCAATACTTTCTGTATACACTGATGGAAGACCTTGTACATAACTACGTATTAAAGGAGTACGTTCTGAATCAGGTGTTGCTAAAAAAAACCAACACCCAATAGTAAAGTAAAATATTTCATAATAAATGTTACCCATACCAATAATAACTTGATTAGCATGGTATTCCTGAGGAATTACACGGAAATCTAAGAACCAGGCTTCGCCCCATGATAATATGAATGAAGTTAATATTAGAAGTACTTGAAAAACAGGTTGAGGAGAATCTTGCAACTGAAAATAAATAGAAATTAAAAAAAAAAACATTTCAAATAGGAAACCTTTATAAACCCACTTACGTTAAAAACAAAAACCTTTGATATCAGAAATATACATGTTCCTGCTGTTGATAACTGCAAATAAAAAAAAACCAATGAAGACAAAGGCCTGAATTTTTTGCCAATATACTTACGGCTATCATGAACCAATGATTTATGCAAATGAAACCATAAAATAACAATAACACAACAAATCGACAGAGTGCTGCTAGTACAATATCAAACAATGATGTATGGATATTGTAATGATAAACTTCCTTCTTCAACGCTATCCAAATAGTATCACCATTCAACTAAAACATATGAGTAAAAAATTTTGATATATTTCCTTTAAATACACAAAAATACCATAATGCAAATCAACCACATTAGCGCAGTAAATAAAAGGTCAAATGTAATAAATAAACAGAAGAATCTACGAGCACTTGACATTCCACTATTCAGTCTTTGATTCGCAAGAAAATCTTGAGTAACGACAATCTCTGGGTGAACAGAAGAATTAATACTACTTGCTGGAAGGAAGATACCCTATAACTTGTGATATGTATATTATTCGCATACATACAAATTTCTACATTTGGGGCAGGAAAGGTAGCAGAATAAGAACCTGAACCAGTGTTTGCAATTACATGACGATTTTCGTCTTCTGGATACATGATGAGTTTAATTAAAATAAGTAATGATTAAACACTAATCGGCATTCTCAATCATAAATTCTTTCAGAAATTTCGACTACTGATTAGCGATAAAGAGAGTTAGAATTACCATTGTTTTCATCATTCACTGTTCACTGCTGATAAAGAATTTACAGAAAGCAAACCTTTGGTTCAATTGCTTCAGTTGCTATATGTTTTCTAAGCTTTTACTGTAAAAAAATAATAATTTTGTATTTGTACAAAAGTCTATTCTATTCACTTCACAAACTGGTTTATTTAGCTAATTGTAAATATAGAATTAAATAAATTTAAAAAATGGGTATTTTGACTTTTAGAGCAAATAACCTAATTACAGTCGATTATAGTAGACCACAGAATAAACAAAAAGAACAACACACGATTGCAGAATCTGTGCGCAGCTTCAAGCCGCCTTATCATCTAATTTTCCGTCTTGCATAATTTTCTACCTAAACATGCACGTTACTTTTTTGTTTTAGTAATGCACCTAATTTAAAATTGAAAATTAAAGATTTCAAATTTCCATTTTGATAAAAGCAGCTAAAGGTCAGAATAACGACCTTGACCAATAATAGAAAAATTAGCTGTTGTCTTTTCCGTTTATTCTGTGACACTGGGGCTAGAAAAATGACAAATTTGACAGTGATTTGACAGAAGGGAAGCAAAGTGAAGGAAGCTCTGCAATCACGGCAATCACATGAAAGTGCGTGAAATACTGAGAAATACATAAGAATTAAAAATACGTTTTAAATACATTGACTTTTCACCTAAATATTTGCTCCTCAAGCAAATGTTTCTATTCGCAAAGTGTGTTTTCCGCACCAATTATTTCAGTGCCGGTTAGAAGTGCTTTAAATAATGGCAGACAAAAATCAACAGCAACAACAACCTTTGGTGAAAATTGGCCATTACAGCTTAGGCCAAACCCTAGGTGTAGGTACATTTGGGAAGGTAAAAATTGGAGAACATCAGTTGACTCACCATAAGGTGGCTGTTAAAATATTGAATCGGCAAAAAATTAAAAGCCTAGATGTTGTCGGTAAAATTCGACGAGAGATACAGAATCTTAAGCTCTTTCGGCATCCTCACATAATTAAGTTGTATCAAGTAATTAGTACTCCAACAGATATCTTTATGATAATGGAATATGTCTCTGGGGGTGAATTGTTTGATTATATTGTTAAACATGGAAAATTGCAAGAACATGAGGCAAGGCGATTTTTCCAGCAAATTATATCTGGAGTAGATTATTGCCATAGACATATGATTGTTCATCGTGACCTAAAGCCTGAAAATTTATTATTAGATCATAATATGCATGTTAAAATTGCTGATTTTGGTTTATCTAATATGATGATGGATGGTGAATTTTTACGTACTAGTTGTGGATCTCCTAATTATGCAGCACCTGAGGTTTGATACAACCACTTTAATCACAAAATTAATAATTACATAAAATATTTATAGGTTATATCTGGAAAATTATATGCTGGACCTGAAGTTGATATTTGGTCTTGCGGTGTTATTTTATATGCTTTGCTATGTGGTACTCTGCCTTTCGATGATGAACATGTTCCAACGCTTTTCAGAAAAATTAAATCAGGCATATTTCCAATACCAGAATATCTGAATAAATCTGTTGTTAGTTTACTATGTCAGATGTTACAAGTTGATCCTATGAAACGAGCAACAATAGGAGATATAAAAAAGCACGAATGGTTACAAAAGGATTGTCCTGCATATCTCTTTCCTTCGCCAGTGGAGCAGGATTCCTCTGTTGTCGATATCGAAGCAATACGCGAGGTGTGTAATCTTATCAAGATTATTCATTATAAATATTTCAGTAAGGTTTTGAAATTTCGTTTATGTATAAGTTAAAATCAATAAATGACAGATTACTTAGAGAGAACATATTAAAAGAGTAAAATAACTGAACTATATTTCAGCAGTATGTAAATGGTTTCCATTGTTGGGAACAATTCTTCAATAAAGTTAGTAAAATTGAATATTGATGGAATCAATGTGTAATCAGTGGAAAAATACTTATTTTTGTGTAACAATTCCTTAGTGATTTAGGGCCTTTATTCTTTAATATTCTGTAACAACATGATAAGTAAATATTTCAACAATTCACCATGTAATAATAATGATTAACATGAATCAACTAGTGATGTAACAAATGCGTGATTTTACACATTCGCGAATGCGAATGCGAATATGTGCACTAGAGATTCGCGAATGCGAATATTGAATTTTTAACTTTACTAGCGTCATCTATTAGTTTTCAGTTTACAACTATACGAACACTTGCATTAAGCACACGCAGAGAATTACATTTCTCATCACCGCAGCGAAACTAGCCAAGTACAAGCCGAATCGTTTCGACTTTTTACATCTTATTCGTCTGTCAATCGTCTAAGTTTAGTTTTGAGGTTATTGATGGTTATTATAATGTAACTGCAAATTTGTGCTCAAAAGTTGTTTGATAGATTGCAATGAATTTGAATATAGTTTTTTTTTTTTTCTAAATTATCCATTTTAACAGGTAATAGTTACCTGTTAAAATGGGTAATTCGATATTCGCAATATTCGCATATTTTGTTGCGAATGCGAATATTCGTTACATCACTAGAATCAACACATTACATTAAATCAACCTACGAAGCGAGGTACCTAAAGAGACTCAATATTATTCCAAATGTTAACTTTGTAGCAGTATATTTTATAAGTTTAAAATACTGACGTACATTTCACATTACAAATCATAACACTTCATTACTGTGGTCAATATGTTGAGGAATGAGATGTAAGCAGTGGGGCGAAACATGACGGAAAATGAGACCATAAGGGATCTTTTCGAATTCATTTTAAGGACTCTTAGAACTACCCATTCATCTACAGTTGGAGAAACTGCTTGCTTAAAGGGTGATTAGTTTACACAATCATCATCAGAGAGACATTGATGGTTCGGTGTAAAAGAGGATGTCTGTAGAGTGGGGTTTTGTCCCCTCTGCTGTGAAACTTGGTCATGGATGAGCCATTAGTAAAGCTGTATCTGCTAAAACAGCGTAGTACGGGACAAAATGCAGAACGCTCTACAAGTTGTACAAGCATGAACCTAGGAAGACGATCTAAATATCGATCTTCCCAAAACAATCACAATAGCATTCATGAGAAGGAGGATACTCTTGCACCCTTAAAACTCCGGAGCGAAGAAATACAGCTGTTAGAAAGTGAAATATCTTGGTGTCAGTCTTGACTCCAAACTTACTTGAAATTGACAGCTTTAGAGAATTAAAACCAATGAGAGACAATAGGGCGGCAGCAATGGAATTCATTCTAGACCTCCCTTCTCGCCATTTGGTGATAATGGACGAAGCAAGAAAGTGGCATCTCAGATTGTAAGAACTACCAAGTGGCAAATATACAGGATTGAGGCACAAACAACATTTCCTTCATGTGGAAGCAACTTTTGGGAATGAGATCAGACACATAATTTTTTAACAAAAAGTTTGAGATGGAAATTACAGATCCGAAAACGGGACTGAAGCTGGAATCTTCAGTTCTTCAACTGAAATCAATCAGAGGGCGTATGAAAATAAGAATGTATTCGAATACTGAATAGGCTCAGACAGATCGGAATAAAGTTACTTTGTTTGAAACGAAAAAGCTGATGAGTTAGCAAGAAATCTGCTGAGATCATTTGCTTCATATATATGCCCACAATCTGTTCTAGGAGTGTCTAAAAACAGCACGTGATCAAGTAAGAAACTGGGTCAAAGAGAAACAACACTTTTTTAAGGGACCATCAAAGAAGAAGTCTGAAGAACTACTGCAGCTCAGACATCTTCACATCGTAAGAGGCCTCCTAACAGGACACTGGACAGAAAGGGCACATACAGAAAATTGGGATCAACACTGAAGATACCAACTGCAGACTTTGTAATGGAATGACGGAGAGCACTCACCATATTCTGTGTGAATGCGAAGCTCCGGACGCAAGAAAACCAGTAATTTTTGGCAAGCCAAAAATGAACCCAGAGGATTACTTCGACTAACCAGCCAGAGATTTGTACAGATTAGTACAGGGTGCTAGGATACTGGAGTTCCTGCTTGTATTTAATGGGTGCGAGAAATGAAAGACTAAATACAAAAAGCCAAAAGGCTAGTGTTTCTGGAGACTCCATATCGGACGGCTCTCACAACCAAAGAAAAAGTGCAGAGTAATGAGATACTGGAATAGCTGGTATAACTTAATGAATATCAGATGTGGGAAACTAAAGACAAAAAGTCAAGAGTGTTTTCGAAGATTTTATATTAGATGTCTCCCACAAAAAAGTTAATTATTATAAAAAAATGTCTTTCCTTCAAATGTATTTTTCGTAATAAACCAAAATATTCAAAGCTATACACATTAAAACATCTTACTGCAAATTTAAGTGCACTTGGCGTATGTGCGTTCCAATAGCAAAACTATTTTTGAATCAATATTAAATATTAACCCTACTACTGAGAATCGATACTAAATACGATCGACAAGTACCAGAAGAAATCATAGTGTTGTGCATTTTAGATAACCGGTTACAATCTGCTCTGCTCCACAATACTAGTATATACTGTAAATAAGAAAGGTTCTAGAATCAATTATTTGCACAAAGTATCTAGGTTTGAACAAATTCTGTTGTCTTCGTAATCATCATGGTCAATATAACTTAGATCGATATTATTATATGTTGTTTTAAATAAATGTATACTGCGTTTAATAATAATAATATTTAACATCCAATAGGTTTGTGACAAATTTGGCGTTAACGAGAACGAAGTTCACAACGCCTTATTAAGTGGTGATCCCCACGATCAACTAGCCATCGCATACCACCTCATTATCGACAACAAAAGAATAGCTGACGAAGCCGCGAAAGCCGAGATTAAGGATTTCTACGTGGCCGGAAGCCCGCCTCCAGTCGGCAGTATAACGGCTAGTCCCTGCAATTACAGCTCCAGCCCGATGAAACCACATCCAGAACGAATAGCGCCCTCTAGAGACCGCGGTATCGCTTCTGGCCACCACATGGCTACTGGAGGAGCTGCAGATAGAGGACGAGGTGGTAATTCTAAGTCTTGCGCATGATCCTGGACACTTAGTGTCTTTGTCAAAGATTGATTGAAATCTATATTCTAGGGGCTTCAGTCAAGAGAGCTAAATGGCACCTGGGTATCAGATCGCAGTCGAAACCCAACGATATTATGATGGAAGTTTACAGAGCTATGAAGCACTTAAATTTCGAATGGAAAGTCATAAATCCTTACCACGTGCGAGTAAGGGAAAAGAATAAATTACATGGGAGATATGCTATGATGTCGTTGCAGTTGTATCAGGTTTGTATTTTCTCTGTATATCACATGAACAATAGTCATTTGTATCCTTAGGCTTTTTGTCACTATAGTTTTGTGAATTTGAGTATGGTTTGCACAAGAATGAATACTCGCAAAAGAGTTCTTAGGCATGTGATGCACACTATTTTTAGGGCCGACAAATCAAATAATTTTAAATTGAAAATAGAAAACAACTTTTGACGCTAGGGAGTTGACAGTACAGGTTGGCACACATGTCACATACCTCAGTATTTTGACGTTTCCGAGAATAAGTCTTTTTCTGTAATGTTCTTCATAATTTGATACCTATTTATCAATAACAAGTGTAATGGAGACAACAGTTCATGTTAGTAAGGTTGCATAGCAGCTTAGTGATAGTTATACAACATCTGTCATCGAATGTAATGTGCCAACCTTTAGTGACATTTTTGCCGGCCACTTTGAAGTAATGCAGAATGAGTGTTTCTGGACGAAGGCGCAAAAAAAATACCTTTATTTTCTGTTATTACAGGTGGATAGCAAGAGTTACTTGTTGGATTTTAAAAGTTTAAGTAATGACGAATCAGAAAATCAAGCACTTACTGGATCTGTTCCCACTCCAGTTCAAACCAACGTAAATACCGTAAATAACAAGACAAACGGCCACCACACTATGGAATTTTTCGAAATGTGCGCGGCTCTTATCATCCAATTGGCGCGTTGATTATAGCCAAGATTAAAATGCTTGTATCCACTTAATTTTTATTTATGTACATTTTACAAAGATAATTTAAGTAGATTAGTTTTAGTCGACATTTTAATGTAAGACAAAGATGAGTAATATATATGAAAACGAATAATTCATAAGTGATAAAAAAGATTTCATTATTGTTTTAGTCTGACTTTTGTTTGTTGAAGTTTTTTTTTATTCTGCCGGAATAATTTATCCAAAACTTAATAAATATTTATAACGAATCTTGTATAGTTTATCCCCTTACTTTTTCATTGCCGCATAGTGTCTTATATTTTCTTCTTTTTTTTTTTGTTGAAGCCGTTTGACATAGAATCTCCGGAAATAATCTGGGTTTATTTTCGGCTTGCCAAAAATTGCCTGTTTTTTACACCCAAAGCCTCACATTCTCGCAGTGCTGTAGCCGCTCTTTGCGACGAGCACTTTGACCTCGCAGACATACAAAAAGCCTGCGTTTACATGGGTAAGGTAAAGACCTACCTACACATTGACATAGCAACCTGAAATTAAATAAAAATGATTGTGGAGTATATTTTAATAAATGTATTATTGTATATATTAAAAGCATCATGTTGCATTGTTAGTTTCGTTTATTTACCCGTATTCAACATTTCTATTCCGCAAACAATGGAATTAGTTTCCCCTATAATAATTATTATTAACATAGAAAAGCATGTCATGAAAACTACCTTTAATGTTTTAAAAGATGTCCGAAGAGACGAACTATTAAAAAAATAACTGCTAACGTATTAAAAAATTCAATAGATACATAAGAGATGAGGTATTACCATACCAGCCGCTACCAAGAAAATTGAAACTTTGTGTGAAAGCAATGTATGGCAAGCTAAAAATGAACCTAGAGCAGACCTAGAGGGTTATTTGGCTGAACTAACACCTGTACAGATTAGTGCAAGTCCAAGAAGAAAAAATAATAAAAACAACGACTATGTGAAAAATGCTATATTTATTCAAATGTTTATTTACAACATAAATAAGCGTAACGGACATGAAATTAATTGAGAAATTATTTTAAACTATTCGTATGGCTTCTTAAACAATTTAAGACAGGATTGTATGAAAGTGAAAACTTACGATAGATATTTTACCAATTAATAAACAACCAGAATATGCATTTTTGTTTTCAATTACCAATTAAATTTCTCTGAATTATTTTTATTAACTTGAACAGAAAGGTATTAAAATAAAGTCGTAGGTAATTTCATGCTTTATTATTGAGATAACTGTAAAAACAGTTTCCGGAAATTTAAATTTGTCTATACAGTTATTCATTTTTAAAATTTTAAATTTAAGCCGTCTTTGCACAAATTTAATAGTGCTTACTTAATTATTTCATCGCCTATATATCGAAAATAATCCAATACCTTGGCATTCTATAAGAGAATTACCATCTTGCGGGGTAATTGTAAATTTAGCTTTTGTGAGTTTTTCTGCTATATATATAGCAGTTTTAGTGTGCATTGTTACAGTGGCAACCCTAATCTTAGAGTAACCATCTGCTAATGCCATTAATATAATTACTTGATCTTGAGCATGGTCATCTATACAAGCTCCCATTGCCACTACTTTATTTATTTCAGCAGCAGCTCGCGATCCAGTTACATGCGGTTTTTCTTCACGTTTACCCAAAGCTGATCCACCAAATATACAACCCGTATTAGTTTCTGCCACTAACCTAAAAAAAAAAAAAGATAAATTAGATGTAATTCAAGAAAAGAGCAATTATAAACCTCACAAAATCCCAGAACAGTTGCCATCAGCCATATCAGGATTTTCCTTATAGCGTTCTATATTAATATTTATTTGATGATGTTTAAGATCATGAACTGCCCCATCTGCCATTGAATGTGCTACATTAAGAGATATAGCACCAGCAACAAAACTCCATCCATATAATTGTGTTATTTGTCCAGGTTCCACTAATTGTATGGGCGTTAATTTAGCAATGGGTTTGACAACCACTTCAACTTCACCACCACCCCGTGGAAAGTAACCGCGTCGCAGTAATTGGAAATCAAAACTAGCATTAAATTTCTCCATAATAGGTCGGAATACTTCAGTGATATACTCAATTTGCGGAGCCATTTCGGCATTGGTACCACCAAACAATTTTAATTTACTCTCCTTATCTGCAAAAAGCAAACATGGTATAGCAACTTGCATCAGCAAACTAATACTGCCAGCAGTTTTTATGCGTCCTTCAAAAATGCCTCCCTTTAATTGTCCGGGAAAGAAAGTTATTTCAGTTGAGCCTAATTCTGCGCCTTTAATCTTTGCATTGCTAATTCTGCCAACTAATTCTACTCCTAAAATCGTGTTCAAGGAATTCATTATAAAAAAACTGCAAGTGTGGAATAGTACCTTTTAAATGTTGATCTAATAAACCTGGCTTACTCGTCCGCGCGAAGTTGAAACCTAATGGTGGTTACTTAAACACAATTACGAGAATTCAAGTATTTGTCACTAGGAAAGTAGTTTATATACTTAATGGTATCAGTAAAAACGGAGATAAACCCGTGTTAGGGTACTACACTTCAGCAAGGACCTCATATTCTACTTGCAGACAGTTTGGTAATTTTTATATACATATAAGTCTTATTTAAAATATACATTTTTTAAAATAAAAGTTAGGATCCCTTGGATTCGGTTTCTATAAATCTAATAAAGAC
>RXPK01003880.1:0-105543 GCA_004143645.1 Protaetia brevitarsis | reverse complement strand
GTTACTTTGAAAGGATCGCGTTAATTAAAAAAGTGTTTCAACTTCCGTGTACACGGAACGTTTACGAGTAAAAAACAGGAAAGAAACTACAATATGTCTAAAAGTGGTCAAGGTTTAGGCGTTCTGGTAATTAAAGAACGATAAGCTAAGTAATATAGAATAAAAGCCACCACATAGTCATAATCATTAATTATATCTAGCTTTCTTCTTTCTACAAACTAAATTTAGGTATGAAATTTTATAAATTTTATATCCATAGAGTAATTATGTCAATTCGTCTTAGAAGCTACAGCTTTCACATTGTTGGTAAAAAACCATGAAATGAAAGAAATGAATATTTTACTTTTTCCCCATTGTCATTTATTTTGGCTAACGATGTATGTACCTTAAGTTCATATTTTTTTCTTAAGACGTAAAAATATTACTAATCAGGGTAAATCAGTTTATTCTGGTAATAATTAAACCCACATAATATGCATGCATCCATTTTTGACAGTAGGTCAATTTCGTTGGAAGAATTGCGGCATATATCATATACTCCAGTCATGTTTTATTTTAGCAAAACGTGAATTAACCAAACTTTTAATTGTAGGTATATACGTTTCTAATTTTGGGTAAAAAAATGTTGGGTGTTTTTAGTCTATTTTTGCTTATTTTTTTTTTAACGAGTTCAATTCTAATATTCTTCAAGAATATTTGGATCATTAAGAAGTGGGCTCCCACACAGCACACTTCGGCTGACAGATATCCATATCCACTACAGATGGGATATTCGTGTTGGAGTTATTACAATTATTTATAAAATTAAGAAAAATATATTTATTGCAATTTTAATGTAAAATTAATACCAAAATAGGTACAATTTGCCTATTTGGAAATTATTGATAAATACGTTAACTTTGTGTCAGATATCTTGTGGAGATCTATCCGATGTTATAGATTTTACAATAATGTTAAATTTCAGATTCGTTATAGAATTCTAAACTCTAATTTTTCTAAAAAAGGCGGTTGAATTTATTACTGGTATGAATATTAAATAAAATTGAAAACTGTACTAGGCATACGCCGAATGCTCTTGTACTTATAAACAACTCTCGAATTTGCTTGTTCACGTAGGCTGTGTTTATTTACAATGTTTATACTTAATCGTATATGTGACGTCGATAGGTAAAAAACTTAAAAAGGGCTGTTGCGTTGTATGTATGCATTTCTAGTTAGGTTGATTTATGGAACGGATAGGCTTTACCACGGCTTTGCTTATATTACACTATAGGTAAGTATCACTCATGTAATGTTGTCTTTCTTTATAACATTTAAAACGTTAGTCGTAATTTACAACATAACTGAATACCTAACCTTAGCAGGTTGGACAAAATGTGTTTACTTGTGAAGTCTTTACTGTGTGTAAATTTTAATTGCATTCTGAACCCTTTAATATTGATTATTAAAATCTAAGATTACATTTCCAATCTTGATTATCCACATTATTGAATTACTTAAGTGAATGATTTGATAAGTAGGTATGTTTAGGTACTTCCAGAAAAGTTTTAAAAATTGAAGTATTAATCAGTCTGTATCCGAATAAAATGATTACTACGTTAGTAGGTATATCTAGCTGTCAATGGTTTCTTTTTCTTTACAGGAAGTAAAGATAAGGAACAGGAGGTAAGTAACAAGAATAATTTGTTGTTTGTAAATTGTGAAAATATATATCTTACTTATAAACTATTTTTTGTACTATTATACCTCTTTTTTTCCTTAAAAATCGGAGCTCTTGGGTGGCGTGCTTACCAGTGAACACTGTGCTGAAATAACAGATAGTATTTCTAATACTGTCGCTACTGGGTGAGCATGTTTGTCACAAATTCAAAAGAACCAGTATCGTAGATAGCATATCCATTAGATGTATTAGATAGAACATTCATTACACGTACGATTTGGATATCTAATAAGCGGACATTTGGAGGAGGTAAGGGACATCCATAGAATGTCTGTAACGTCTAATGGATATTATGGATATCCACAAATAATATCTGGCGGATGTATGGTAGATATTTTGTGCTCTGTGGGATATCTATTAGATGTGTTACATAGCATATACGTTAAATGTACTATTGGATCTAACAAGCGGATCTTACCCCTCTCCATATTGTAGTAGAAGGCGTGGCAAAAAGAACCACACTCAGAATGGTCAAGGAAGGAATGATTAGGCATAGGCCTCAATCTCCTGACGGTGATCAAACCTGGGATATGCCCCGTGATGATATGTTAAAAAAATTCAGCTTTGTGAAGAAATTCATCATAAAGCTCAGTAACAGGAGCGAGTGGGATCATAACACCATCTTGAACTTGAATAGAAATGCCATCAAATGGTATACTGATGGCTCCAAAACGGCAGAGGGAACTGGAATAGGAATATATGGGCCTAGAACCACATTTTCGAAAGTTGGGAAATATTCAAGTATATTCAGGCGGAAATGCACTCTTTGAAGATGTGTTCAGTTCAATATGGATAGACATTATCGAAGCAGGAGATTATCATCATGTCTGATAGTCAAGCCGCATCAAGGCGCTGACTCGTATGAAATCAGTTCAAGATGGTCTGGCAATGCCTAGGGAAATTAAATGAGCTAGGAAAAGGAATAAAGTACCCTCCTGTGGGTTCCGGTCACACAGGAGTGGAAGGAAACGAAATAACGGATAATCTCGCAAAAAAGGGGCTGGAATGCCTTTTGTAGGGCCTGAACCCTTTTGCGGGTTAAGTAGCAGTACAATACCGAAGAAACTAAAAATAGAAATGGAGCAGAGCAAATCCAGTTAGTGGGAAAATCTCCAGGGAATGAGGTAAAGTAACATTCTTCTGGGAACTTATAATCAGAAGAAGTTTACAAAATGCATCAACCTGAGTAAGAACAACGTTCGCATATTAACAGGAATACTCTCAGGCCATTGTAGACTGAAAGGACACCTGAGTAAGCTTGGATTGGAAAAGGAATCTGAATATAGAAACACCCATCCACCTCCTCTTAAACTGCGTAGCACTGTGCAACTCGAGGGCGTTGCACCTGGAGAGCATGTGAAATAGAAGAGGGAGACTTACCTTGACTGGGGCCCTCTGACATCCAACACTTTCTGAAAGGAATAGGATTGGAAGGCCAGCTGTAAAGCAGCAAGAATAGGGGACACAACAGATTTTTAGGTCGCAGTGTAACATCACCCTTTTATTTACATAGATACATACATACATCTAATAAGGGGACATTTGGAGATCTATGAAACATCCATAAAATATCTATGACGTCTAATGGAGGTTCTGGATATATATAAAGTATATCTAATGGATGTATGGTAGACATTTTGTGCTGTGTGGGAATGTTGCTCGTCGAACTTTATACTTTCTTTAAGAAGCAAGTGTTTTAATGTTTTGCCATGGCCACCCCGTGTACTGGAATTAAACCCCATTAAACATGTGTGGGATATTATGGAAGAGACTGTCCACTTTGTACTATGCTCCACAAACAGTGGCAGCAGTTTATCCACGAAGTTCAAGTTGCTTGGAACGAGGTGCCACAAGCAGATATCGACCATTCTCATTTTATCGATGCCTAGATGTGTACAGGAATGTACTCAGCTACGGGGTCGTCAAACACTTTATTTTTTGTTTCCTATTAAGTACATGTTAACAAAATCGCTTGCAAATGTCATGGTTTCATTTTTGATGTGAAACTATCACATTGCTATCAAGTTGAACAAATTGTTCTTCAAATTTCTTCTACGTGTAACACTTCTAATGTCACCGATGAATTTATTTGAAAGTTTAGTACCCAAAAATATACTTTCAAAGTTGTTCAATTGGTAATAATTCTCAATGTTTCCCCAACTAATATGAATTATAATAATATGAATTTCTTAATATAATGACCAGTCACCTAGTAACGGTAAGGCGAAAGGTTTATGTTGATAGTGACTGATAGTTGCACAGATTTTTGTTATTTGTTGACGTCAAAATACTAAACAGGTGTTTTATTTTTTTATTTTCATTGAAGACGTATTTTCCGGGATAAAATGAAACTACGTATATTCTCGTAACGTTACCGATGGAAATATAAACGGAAACTGAGACAGCGGTAATGATCTGCGCCCTCTTAGAACTAGGAAAAATTAATTCAAGAGCAAATTTCATTTCCTTTCCGAACAATGGAAGCGAACTATCGTATTTCCGAAGCGATATGCCGTTTTCTTTCTCTTCTTTGAAGTCGAGTCTAGACTTCAATGAGAGGAAAATTGGCATCAATTACACGTACGGCACCATTATAATAATGTGCGGACGATTTCGAGAAGGTTTATATAGAGAAATTTTTCCACCATTGAAGCGATTCGTCGGCGCACGTTTAAATATACATTTCTGAATTGCAGGTTGAAGTAGTGCCTAGTAATTTATGGGCGCCCGTTTCTCCCGCGCTATAAAACGTCAGCGTGGTCGGCGCTTCAAGATAATTGTCTTCTGTATTACGAAAACCATTATCCATTAATCAAAAGAATCTTTCTGTCAAGTTGTAACTGGGGTCTTCGGGGAGACGGAGTCGAGGTAATTGCCTCTTTAAAAGGATATCCTTCCGTGCTTTTTATGCATCGCGGCGATGCTGTTTCGTAATTGTGCCGTTAAAATAATATCCAAGGCAGCTTCACCGTAAAAAAACTATAACTTCCCGCTTAATTTATTTACGCGAGACCGGCCGGCTCTCGAATACCACAAGCACGCATACATATACAGACGTTTGTTTTGAATTTTACGACTGCTTAATGAGTTTCGTTTCGCGATTATTAGCGGAAAGTAAACAGGGTGAGCTAGAAAGCATTAAAATAACACCAGTTTGGCGGCGCCGCCACGCTGCAGACGTAAAGTGCTGCGACAAGGGAATTAATATCCGTCGGCGTCGGTTTGTAATTTTTATGGTCGGTGATCAACTCTTGGAAAACATAAAAAGCTCGAAACGCAGTCTGGGAATGTGTAGGAATTGGAAACAGAACTATTACGATAGAATATATCTTGAATTATTAATAATAATAATATGAATTTATTGACTCAAACCTAAGCAGGCACTGTCATCGTCAAAGTGTACATGAACAGAAACAAATATAACAGAAAACAAATAATTGACAAATGTAAATAACAAACTCAATAAGGACAAATGAAATCGTAAAAGAAACAAAGTGAATAAAAGCACAAAAAAATGTCAATAGGTTAATGTTTAGAAACACCGAAGAACTCGTCAATTGAATAGCTCTCTCTGTCCATAAAACTGCTCACTTCTCGTTAAACCTTGTATATCCAGTGCTTTATGTCAGATGGCAAGTGATTGTACAATTTCACTGCTGATAATGGTGAAGTTCGTTGTTGGTTCACTCTATGATAAGGAACCACATAGTTGTCTTTGGTACACGTATTGTGTTCGTGTAGGTGTGCATCTGTTATATATTTCGATTTTGTCTTATGTAAGTATACTACACAAGCTAGAATATCAGCTGACGGTAGCGTAAGTATCCTGTGTCTCTGTTCTGTAGTCTATTTTGGTCAAGGATCTGTTGCTTCTTTTTGTTTCAGGAACACTCGCTGAGCATGGACGAAGCGGCCCGAGATAAGTATGCCGTGTGTTGCTCTGGAGTGAAACATGGAGAAGTAGGTTAATTTTGCGGCTTCATAAGTGCCTACTTCCATCATTGTTCTTATGGCATACAACGCACCAGACAGTTTACTTGTTGTTGCATCTACATGATCCCTATAACATAGATTGCTGGAGATGTGGTAGTTTCTGTGTCTTGCTTTCGTTTAAACTCAAGCCATTACTTCTGAATTACTCACCAGCTTCTCCTAACGCTGTCGCTGTATTGCATTCTATGTCGTCCCGGGCTTCCTCGTTAGCAAAGTCGTGTCATCAGCGAACAAACACACCTTTTCACACTCAGTGTTACCCGGCAAATCATATTATATAAATAGTGAATAATAAGGGCCCCAAAACCGACCCTTGAGTACACCATTCTTAATAGTTAAAATGTTCGACTTTTCATTTCGCCAGACAACAAACTGACTGCGGTCGGTCAAATAAGATTCTCGGAGCTTATGCGCCTGTCCTTTCACACCGTAATGGTCCAGCTTCGCCAAAAGAATGTCCACATTGACACAATCGAATGCTTTGGACAGGTCACAACAGGTCAGCAGTAGTTCATCTTTCTCGTTTAAGGCTCTTGTTATTGTTCCATCATGTCGATGGTTGCCGTTATGATCGAGTTCCCCTTATGATAACCATTTATTATTATTTCTTCTTTCGGCTAACGTTTTTTTTTTTTTGTATGAAATTCGAGTCTCTGGACTGTCGTTCCTCTAAGTAATGTTACATTAAATTTTTCAATTAAGCCAATGGGTTTAGTCGAAGGCTGGTTGGTTGTGATGTTCTAGTAACTCATGTCAAAGCAAAATTAGTGATTGTTTGATCATCAGTCTGTGGTGTCGATCGTTTGACTGATTACAACAACTTTCGCTCATTTTACCTTTTCGTTAAGTAAAATCCACGTTGGGCGCCAAAATTTGTTGCCTCAACGTTTGACGTGATAAATAAAACGTCAAAATTGAAGTTGTAAATTTCAAAACACTGTTTAACTCAGATAAATTGTTGACAAACTGATAATCTCTTATGGCTGGCCCGCTAAGAATAAGGCGGGGTTCCTTCGATTTATGTCGCGCCATCACATCTAGAGGTAACATAAAAAATTACTACAAGATTTACTCTGTGGACGCGGAAAGCAGAGTAAAAGATCTAGCTGAACTTCTAAGCGAGAATAGGATACAGTAGAGTAAATTCAAATGAAGAAATCATTTGTTACAAATATAATACATAAAATAAATCGAATACATTTTTTTTACAAATACAAAATTGTGAGTGAAAGTAGGCTTTTCACGGCCGGTGTCCATACTGGATGTGAAGGTTTCCGGGCTGATGTGCCGTGATCTAGTACTTGTAAATGTCGACGTTTCCTTTGATTGCATGGTGAGTCATCAGGCAACCAGCGAAACCGCAACACCGCCGTCCTGAGGATGCCATCCGTAGTATTTGGCGAAACGTCGACATTTACAAGTACTAGACCACGGCACATCAGCCGCGAAACCTTCACATCCAGTACAAAATTGTGAATTTAATACAGTAGTAAGTTTGTTGTAAGTAATTTACAAAATAATTTAATTGAGCAACTGGGCCCAGCTTCACATAGAATTGATTATCTATCAAGCAACTTAAGGGCTTATTATTAATTATTTCTATCGTTAGGCCAGAAACTACAGTTTTGCGAATATAACTACGGTTCGACAATTTTCAAAATTTTAAATTTGTCCCTATCCTATAGTTAAAAACTTAGTTAAAAACTTGCTTAACAAAAGCCCTCACACGAGGCTTTACTTATCAAGAATATAAAATGAGCAAAAGTTAAAAAGTAATATGTAAAACGATCGATTCTACAGACTTGTGACCAGCTTGTGACCAAACAATGATTGACACAAAATTTTGCTTTGGCATAAGTCACGAGAATATCACAACCCATCAACCAACTAGTATATTTCACGTATGCATTCGACAATATTTATTCGTCTAATTGAAAAATTTAGCGTAACAGTACCTAAATATCCATTTCTGAACATTTATTAACTTAGATGTTGGCATCTACCACGGAGGTTTAAATAATAATAATAATAATAGTGACTTTATTGTGCATTCATTATAATAAATGGAATACAAATTGCAACAAAACAACAAGAAATGAAAGCACAATCCCAGGGCGAGGCTCAGTTACATAATGAATATGTGAACTGCTCTTACCTAACCCTGATGAATTGAACAAAAATAAAATGTGACAAAAATGCCTATATACTATAACTTAAAATACTAAATTTTGTGTGTGCATGCAAGCCAATAAAGGAAAACATATTTTTTATGTAATTAGAATATATAGCTATATAAAATTCAACAAAGCAGTATAGAGAAAAAAAATATAAAAAAAGAGAGAAGGAGAAACTGCAGTAACTAATTATGAATGTAAAATTTTAACTAAATGTAAATGCAGGTGACGGTGTAGCGCACATTAACTAGATCACCGAGCTAGACAAAGCATGGATTTTAATTTTGATTTAAATTGGACCACTGTGCACATCTGCAAATCAGAAGAAAAGTCATTATATTTTGTATATATTCCGAATGAAAAAGATCTTTCAAACAGAGCGAGTCTATGTGGTGGCGGATATATAAGGCCCCGGAACTTCGTAGTTAGATTGTGCACATCCGTTCTAAAACGTATTTTGTGATATAAGTATGGCGGACATTTGTAGGTAAGAATTTTATGATACAGAGTTAACGTTTGTAAATATTCTTCTATTTTTATATTAAGCATCCAGTTCTACTAATTTATGTTCATTTATGTTCATATTTCTAATACGTGAATATATCTCATACAAGCATTTGTGCATCTTTTGGGACACTGCCATTTAACAACCCTAACAGCCAAGAAATATTACATAGATATTTTTAAAAAATATTTTTATAAATATTTTTCGTGAGAGTTCTTGAATATATTTTCATATTTTTTTCTAAATATAGATAAAATATTCAATTAAAATCTTTATTCCATATTTTAAAATTAATATAAGCGCTATATTTTTCTTAAATATTTGTAAAATATTTATATGAAAATTGAGATTTTTTATGCAATCTATTTAATTTGTCAAAGTGAACTAAAATTGGTCTTGGTTATTTAGAATGTTATAACGTCGATAACGAAAAGTTGAAACATACGTAGAGTAGTCTAAAAGGCAAGAACTTGTTTTTTCATTGTTATGTACCTAATCCATAGACGCATAAACAATACTAAATCATATAACATCGGCACCGTAATGAATAGAGGTGTTGTGTTGACGTTCGCAACTTACAAATATTACAAATAATATAATACAAAACGCAGATATATTAATAGAAAAGTTACAGCGCTCAATTTAGATACTAATTAAATCATATTAGATATATATTATCTAATTTAATCTTTAAACTATCATTTTAAATAGGTACATACCTACTTAATATGTATGCATATTTTACCCATTTTGTGTTATTCGTCCTACGCACCAAATGCAGAAAAGCAAAAATTCAATCTTTTTCTTTATATGAAATAAATATTTACAGAAATACAAAGCAAAATATTCTTGCAGAGTTATGAAAAATATATTGAGAAAACATTTGCAATAAAATATTATTAATGCTACATAACATATATATTTTTTCAATGTTTTCCTAATAAATTTTCTATAATATATTTTATGCATATTATATTAATATAACTAATATTTAAGAAAGATTTAATATTTTTTAAATATTTATAAAATATGAAATAAATATAGCTGGTCATTGGGGAACATCCAAACAACAACATACACTTCGGCGCAATACATAAAACGTGAGAGGACATACGTATCGCAGAGTGATCGTTTGATATTCCTGTTCATAATCACGCGGAAGGGATATAGTTTCTTTAGGTCGCAATATGATGACGTAATGTAATTAGCTATGTGTTCGCGAAAACGGAATGAGTTATGAAGTGTTAATCCCAAACTTCTAGCACTGTTAATAATGGGAATTTTTGTGCCGTTGATATTTACAATCAACATTCTACTCAGTAAGTTGACAACATCTTTATTACCAAAGATTAGACCTGTGACTTGGAAGGATTAATATCTAGAAAATCTGGACACAGTTTCTTTATATTCTTTCCTGTGGTCTTTCTCTTTAGTGATCGCTCCAGCAATAATTTCTCTTTTTTTCCAAGGTCTTATGTCCTAAGGCTTATTCTTTTGCTGTCTTATCCATATTCTTATTTTATTTAGATTTTCTATTGTTTAATTTACTAATTTATGACTGATAAATAGAAAATTTGTGACAGAAACAAAAAATCCTAGTATAAATGCTCTTAAAATTTTTCTTCTTCGCCATTGCGGTCCTGCAAATGTTAGCGGGAGTAAGTAGGACTAGGAATAAGCAAGAGTGTGAGTTTTGCCGAAACCGAGGGGCAATTTAGTACAGCCGAAGGCGTCCTGGCAGTAAATTCGGAAAAGTAAGTGGAAACTTGCAGACAAGCCGGATTTACACATTTATCAGATCCGTTCCTTTTTCCCCGCCAAATCTGTATTTTTAACTTAATTAAACTGCACTGAACTGAATGATTCTCAACTTGCTTGGTGCGGTATTTCTTGCTGAGGTTGGGGGCGGTGCCGATTACTGCCGCGACAAGAGGGAAAGTGAAGGCGTTGGCGGTGTAAGAGAACGAGATTTAATCGACTTCTAAAGGAAGAGCGAGTGGAGTGGTGGAGATTCTCTCTTTTATTTTAATGGAAAGCTATGAGTTGTGAAGGATTGACTGAATAGTGTATTTTTATCATTATCTTATGCGTATTTTTATTGTTATTTTAATTATTTTAAAGAAGCTTTTGATGAAATACTAGATTATGTTATATTGTTACTGACATTTTTTTTAATTTTGGATTCCTTCAGATTTATTTTTATGGAGCCACTTAAAGAACTTGACGGCTTGAGGCTAGTATGGTAGACGTACCATACTAGCCTCGAGAATGTAGAAGAGTTAAGACAGCGAATTATTCTTGTCGCGGAAACGGTAACTCGCGAAATGCTACAAAACGTTCATTTAAGTGTTCGTATAATATTAGAAAACTGCTTAAGAATAGATGGACAAATATGTATTGTAATTTTTGCGTCTCTAATGGCTATAGTTTTATTGCTCATTAACGTATAGTTTTACCCCAGCCTGAATTATACAATGTTGCCGAATCGTTTCATTTTTAAATACAATTTTTTAAAATATTAAAAATTCTAAAGAAATTCCGATCGCATTTTTGTCGTCAAATAATGATTCTTACCGCTTTCTAGAAGGTGGTCCGGTGCTTTTGAATCAACCTGTATAATCACAGCAGGAAAAGAGTTATTTGAGATGGCTCGTTTCATTTGAAATGCCCTATATATACATAGCAACAATTACTATTTTTTTTTAGAAGATATACAAATAACGTGGGGAATCCCAGAAGAAATTGATAATATTTTATGCAATCATTTTCATCCAATATGCTTATATGCAATATAATTTGAGACTTCTTAATAAGTTGCTCAATCCATCAATGGTGATATATTACCCATAATGTTACCTATAAAGCTGTAGCAACTATGTACTTACTGCTAGTTTTTTTTTTCGAACTGGCGTGTCATGTTTTACTAAATTAAACGATTGCATTGCATGTTAACGTTGAATTTATAGTTTTTAACGTAACACAGTACCACATCTATGAAATGTGTAAATTGAAATTTATTAATTCTTGGAATTGTGTTTCTTTGTTTAATGTAGAACGTTAGCGGTTAGGTGGTGTATTGCTGCGTGGGTAGTTGCACACTTGATAAATTAACTTTAGCGCAGTCTATTATTACCAAACAGAGTCAGATATTATCGGAATAGAATTAGTTTAGGTGAATATTTAATAAACAAAATTATATAAAAACACTTAATCATATGTAAAATAACTTCATTTTCCAGTAAAGCCTTTAAACACCACCTTTAGTAGACACTGTTCCTTTAAGTTGCTACTTTCTGTTTCCATGAACGAAATAATAGCCGATATAACTGCAGAACATGATGAACTGCCAATTTTTTTTTATTGGAGATTGCGCAGCTGTCAAATTATCCATTGATCAATACATCAGATTTATTCTTTTAACTAACAATATTTATAATATCAAAAACGTTGGTATATATTTCTTGCAATGTAAATTCTTAATTGACCAACAAATCTAATTTATTACAATAATTAACATTACTCATAATATTAACAATTTTGTTATTTCTCACAATGTGTTAATCATAATAAAGCTAATAAATGCAGTTCTTACTTTAATACCCAATAAGTGTAATTGAAATAATACTAAACTGTAATTTATTTTGAAAATGAAATAAAAATACAAGTGCGTATACTCTTCAACTACTATATTACAATGAATATTCTCAATACTAAACTCTAATTAAAAAAAAACTATCAAAATATGTATATCTATTAAATCTACCGTTAAATAAACTTTTTAGCGGTAACAAACGACCAGTGTTGGGCAAGATAGGAGAAGTGAATAAATTTCTACAGCGACTAGATACACTCGTGTTTATTCGCGTCATGAGTGGGGAGCAGTGTTAACTAGTGGTTTACTGAGAGCCGACAACACACGAGTATGTCTAATCGCTGTAGAAATTTATTCACTTTCCCTAACTTGGCCAACACTGGGTACGACTTATACACACAGGTGTTTTAAAAAAAAATAGATCTTTTCGGATTATATAAAGGTGTCCTGTCGATAGAAAACCACAATCACTAAAGAAAAAACACAATAATGTAACCAACTGCACAAAAAAATATGGATTGTAAGTCTGAAGCAAAAAAGGGTAACAGAAACTATTGACAAAATACTACATCCTTAGTAGAAATATTATTGTAACATAAATATGGACAATAGCGCCGCCCAGAAAGCAAGAGAAGCGTCCAGCGTCAACGGTGCAAAACTACCAAGGGCGCCCGACGGCGTCAAACTGGCAAAAACGTTAGACGGCGTCAAGTCAGCAAGAACGCCAGAAGGCGTCAAGCCGACAATAACGCCAGACAGCGCTAAGCCGACAAGAATGCCAGGTGGGGTTACGCCGGCCGGTAAGAAAGCTAGACGGCGTCAAGCCAACAAGGACGTCGACGAGCGTTACAGGACAGTTTTTTTATTTGATGCATTACGCTTTTAATTTGGGACGTTATAAATATGTATAAAGATATTTATTGTTAGATACCCTCCTTCTTAAATGTTCGTATAAAATATGGAGTTTTGGTGTTGAATTCTTTAATTTAAAGTTATAAAAGAAAGTTTCTATGAAGCTGTAAAACACTGAACATTTTGGAGGAAACTCCGCATTGAATAAATAAATTATCTTGAAAAAAATATCTGCTGCTTCTTCCTAATCTGTTTGTTTTCCTTTTTTGTTACAAATAATTTGGTGCCGCTTAGCGGTTTAGTGAGAAAAATCTTGAAACACTTAATGCTACGAACTTCTCAGCAATCCTATACCATTTCTGCTACTTAAATAAGATAAGGGGCTTATATATAATGTATATAGTTAAATAGATAAACAATTTTGCTATTTCCGACACTGTATTGTATACTTGTGGTTAAACTTTAATGTCATATACAGGGTGGATAAAGTATGGAACCAAGCAAATAACTTTAAAACGAGAGGATAATGTTGATGAAACTTTGCAAATAAGTGTCACGAAATATAACACATCTAATTTCGATTTTGTTGTTGTGACTGTACTTCCGGTTCAACTGGTGTTCTCTTTATTTTTTTTATTTAAATGGAACACCGTGTATATTTTTGCAGTTATAATAGACCTTGTTTTTGCGAATTCGACCATACTGGTTTAGCACCATTATCTGTAAATAATGAAGAGATAGAACACTTCACATTTACTGAACAATTAATTTTATTTATCGTAAATTATTAACAAAATGGTAATCATCTTTATTTATTATTTAAAATGTTCAAAATGCTCGCCGTTTACTTCCTGACAATACGCAAGTCTTCTACGCAATTCCTGAGTTACCTTTTCCAAAACTTCTCTACGGATAAAATCACATTTAATTCTTTGCCTCAACTCCTGCAAAGTAGTTGGTCGCCTAACGTAAACACGAGATTTGAGAAAACCCCACAGATAAAAATCTAATAGACTAAGCTCTGGAGAACGTACAGGCCACTCTATGAATCCTATCAAATGCAGGAATAATGTGGTTTCTCAGTAAATCCAAATACTTTTCCCCACTTAAGTTTCCTTCTATAAAAAATTAGCGTATAAGCCTGTTTTCAACAATTCCTATCCAGACATTCAACTTTTGAGGATGTTGAGTATGGGCTTCATGGATCCAATGAGGATTCTCATTGGACCAGTACCTGGAATTATGGCGATTGACTGTTCCATTCAAACAGAAAGTTGCTTCGTCAGAAAATACCATATTAGTTGCAAAATGTTCGTCTGCATTACAAATTTCCATCATTCTTTCGCAAAACTCCAGGCGTCGGTCAAAATTATCATCTGACAGTTCTTGAAGTAGGTGTATTTTATACGGATGGAACTTTTCTCTCTTCAAAATTTTTCCTACAGAACGACGACTTATGCCATGGTTTAGTGCTAAAGTTGTGGTAGAAGTTTGAGGTGATTCTTCTAATTCAATAGCAATGTTTTTCTAACAACTGCGTTAGTTGCGGTCTGGGTCTGCCTGTTTTTGGTGAATTTTTAACCGTTCCAGTCATACTAAAACGTTTTAGTGACAGCTGAACGTGTTATAGGAGTTCCTTCGGGCTGCAAATCATTAAAAAGGTGACACACTTCTTCATGAGTCTAAACGTGATCGCCAAACCCGATCATCATTAAAATTTCAATACGATCTCTTTCATTTAAATGCACCATTTTCATCCGTACAATTAGTAATTTGATGGACGTGAATTAAATAAACTTGACAGTTTGTCAACAGTTACCTACTAGATGATAATACCTTTGTTGTTTGTTGCTGGCAAAGCTTCGGGTTGTGACCGACATCTATGACTTATTGTATATCCCCACTGACAATTTGCCGAACTAATTATCTCTCTATTATTTACAAAAAAAAGTGCTAAAACCAGTATGGTCGAATTCGCAAAAACAAGGTCTATTATAATCTGCAAAAATATACAGGGTGTTCCATTTAAATAAAAAATAAAGAGAACTTCCGGTTGAACCGGAAGTACAGTCACAATAACAAAATCGAAATTAGATGTATTATATTTCGTGACACTTATTTGCAAAGTTTCATCAACATCATCCCCTCCGTTTTAAAGTTATTTGCTTGGTTCCATACTTTATCCCAACCCTGTATATGAAACTTAGTACTGACCTTGCGGGCAGACGAAGGTTGACCACTCTACTGATTACTAAACACCTGAAGGATGGAGAATATATGCCAAAAAATGTTTTTTTTTTATTGTTTTGACAAGTGCGTTCATTGTTCTAAAAAACGCGTTTGTTGAGCAAAAAACAACGTTTAATACTCAAACAACCGTGTTTATTATTGAATTATATTGTATGTTTTCTTATATTAGTTAGTTTTGTTCATTATTGTGATAAATGTTTAAAGTCATTCATTGCTATAACTAAAGAATTAACTAATATTCACGTATACAGGGTGCGTTTTTTATCTTGAGGCAACGGAATATCTCTAAAATATTGCATCAAATCAAAAAATATCTTAATAAGATTTGTTATAATGTAGGAGCCTCACTGAATGGTGCCGAATTCGATCCCGTACCTCAATTCCCTCTCCCTTCCCCTTCCCCAGAGTGAGAGGGCAGACAACTTTGAAATCTTAAATGGGAACCCCATTTTGTATCGCAGATTCGGATTCTACGCCATCAAGTATGTAGTTTTTGTTTGAAACTTTCTTTCGATTCGTAACAGATTGCGCTGTAATCGCCAAAAACATGATTGTGAACGTCTAGAAAAAATACACAAAAAAGAGAAGCAAGCAACTGATTTGTGTTTTCTTATTTTAACATAAACTAACATTTCAAAAAGCCATGTGTTCGAAACTGTGCCCCTTCATTTCGATACATTTATTTATTCGCAATTGGAATACTATTCAACAATACAAAACCATACTTTATTCAGTACTTGACAAGCTGTGAATACACATTGTCCGATCCTCATTTAGATTATTAATTATTAATCCAATACAAATTAGTTGTAGTGTTGAATATTTGAACGCTAATGGAGGCTATAACATTACAAGAGAGATGATATTGAAATGATTTACATCTATGGAGAAAGTGGTAGGAATATCGATGATGCTGTTAATCTTTATTCATAACGCTTTTCCGACAAGGTGCGATCGCGGCCTTCTTTTTATCGAGTTCGGCACCATTCAGTGAGGCCCCTACATTATAACAAATCTTATTAAGATCTTTTTTTTATTATTTGATGCAGTGTTCTAGAGATATTCCTTTGTTTCAAGATAAAAAACTCACCCAGTATACATAATCTAACTGTTAATAGTCACAATGAAGATGTTTACTGAATATATGAAAAATATTATTGATTATACAAATTTTTCATTATCGATGAGTGTATGTGATTTTCTCTTACAATTAATACTAAATTGTTGTACTAATAAATATAGTCACTAAGAAGTTTCTCAATGTTTGTTGTAACAATAAATCGTTCGTGTTCCAACGAAATATTACTCAATAACAGCTGTCAATAATTATTATGAAATATTTTTTTTGAATATAGGTTTCATAAAGACCTTATTTTGAAAATATAAAGAATGAGAAGAAAAGTTGAAAGAATCAAGCTTCGCTACTAGTTTGTTGTATTTAGAAGATTTATAAATTATTCAGCATACTATAGCATATTATTTTGCACAAAGAGGGGGAAAATATATTCTGGTAGCTTGTGTTTTTACAGTTGGTGACAAAAAATATGACGTCCACGTTTCATATGTAAAGTGTCTATTAAATAGATAGGGTTAATATAATATTAATTCAGCATATTGCAAGAATTCATATTCATTAAATGGAAGCGTCTATTAATGGAGGTTGCACTGTATATCGTTTTCCTACTTTTTATTAAAATACCTTACAATCGCGGAGCTTGCAATCTCTGACGTTGGGTATTTCCTTCTGGTCCTTAATTGGATTTCAAACCAAGGATTTCTCGCTTCAATCGTGAATTCTATAGGAACTTCCGAAGATGGGTGTCGGGTATTTTCCCCGTAATTATCCTCACCGTTCCATTTCGTAGTAAAATTTAATATTTAAGCTTTAACTGCACATAACCGAAGCAATTTGTCCTTATGGATAAAATCTGCATAATTCCGTCTTCTTGTTGCCGCAACAGATTGGTCTGGGCCTGTATTTAATGCCTCTACACTGCTTTATGGTTCATTAGGTGGTTCTTACGTGCAAACTTTAATTAGACCAGATAAGTTTGTAAGTACTTTTTTATGTATCCGGCATAAAACGAACATAATAGAGCTAAAATTACTTTAAACGTTCTGAAAGTTTTTACGTAGGCCGATGTTAATTGTTTTGGTGCGGTACATAAACTAAAACTATAGCTTAATTTGTAGGTAGGTATGTACATACGAATTTATGCAAACGCCCTGCAATTCCTTTCTTAATATTTTTAATTTGTTCACCTTGAATCTTAATGTTCGCAATTACGAGAGCGAAGACATTTCTAGCTTGTAAACGGAAATCCACTAAATATTTAAACTTTAATTTCCTCTCGTTAGCAGTGTTTCGTAACCACTCATTCGGAAATTTATTTTTCTCAGCTGATGTTATGTGAGTGTCCCTAACAACTTCAGATAATTATCCAGTTAGCGTTACGTATTTTTGTAATCCGTTAGAGTAGAAAGTTGGTTATGTGGTTTGTCTGCCAGAGGTGTTACGAACAAAGTAACAACGACAGTGAAGTTTTCTGTTTTTCTAGTGCGACCTAACAAGCGGTTAATTTACTAAAGAAATTACGTATCTTCGAACAAGCGTAGGTGTAAGACATGTCAAATAAGTTCCACTGTGTGAGGGCGCTGACATAAAAAACTGATAAAAAAGAAAAACAGAAGATCAGTGACGAAAGGGTTGTATGTGTTCAGAATTCTGTAAACCATGCACAAAAAGGATAATACTGAAACTAATTATATTTTCTAAAAGAATCTGACAAAAATTGACAACAATATACTTATTTTAAATAAAATGTTTGCTTTTATACTTCAATGGACTATTACATAATTTACATATGTGTACAGTACAAATACCGGAAACTTTAATTTTTAAATTGAATGTAACATGAACTACAATATTCTATTTATTTTGATATATATATTTATTTAGTATTTAATAATTTTATTTATCTTTATAATTACTTTACTTTCAGAACTAGATAAAAGCAATTATGATAATTTGACTGTTTTATGTCATCCCAGCGACCTCTCTGATATCTAATTTGAACCTTTGTTTGCTAGGGGCACGGAACACCTGCGGATGTATCAATCTACCTATCAAGACACCTTTCCGATTGTTTGCTAACCAATGGATAGAAATATTTGTATAATCTCTTATTGTTTACTTTAATTCAATGAATTAACGATAATCTGATTATTATCTAATGTAATCAATTGCAATAAATTAAATGTTACTAATTACTGATATTTACTTACCTATTTCAATAATGTTACCAACAGTCTGTATAAATTAATGTCTTTATGTCTTCATTATGATTGTACTATTTAATTTGAAAAGAATAAAGCAATAAACGAACTAACCCACCAGATGCTTTATTACTATTTACCAACAACTATTACGGACTTGTAAGCTAGTTGCGTATTTTAAATTAAGCTCTCAAAAATTACTGTCTAGCCATCTATGACTAATATTTTATAAAAGTACCCCAAGGGATCCTACTATCAACTGACACAACCGAGATCAAATCTGAGCTTAACATTTGGCGGGTTCTTTAGTTTCACATTAATCAAAAGGTATAACTTGAAGGTGTCTGTTCAGATAAAGAAAATTAATTTCAAGTTGAAATAACGCATAGTTTGAAAAAAAAAAGAATGTTGAATAATCCAGCGAAGTGATAAGACAAGAAGCGACACTTGTCATTTTTTATGGGTCGGCGTACACGACTTTGGATTCTGATAACACTGTCAATTTACAGAGAGGGCGCCACTGCAGTCATTATTTTCACCACAGAACATAGGCTACTAGAAGCTTAACTCTCATATTCTAACTCAAACTGCGTTTAGCGCCGCCCGTTTTTCGTTCCTGTACTATTTTCTTTTTGGCGCGCAATTTAAAAAGTACGAGGCACAATGATGCGTATGAATATACCCCGTAACTGTATGAAAGTGCCCCAGTATGCTTTGCAAAAATAGCCTTTAATGATTGGCACATACGAAATATTGGTAAGACTTCATTTATATATAACAGAACTTTCAAAATCTGCTTTCTTGGAATCTTTTACAATCAAACACATCACAAGCGGCTTTCCAAAGGCAGGAATTTGCCCATTCAATAGACTTGCGTTTGGGGACGATGATTTTGCGCCTACATAAATCTTCAGTGGAAGTTCCCGAGAAGAAAATAAAGACAAAATAGATTTTGTGGAGCTGGAAAGAAGTCAAAATGATGAAGTTATTGATGAAAGTTGTAACAGAGACCAGATCCAAATAATCCCTTTAGACCAATTGGATATTGCTGCATCTGCGAATGTTATTCCATCTCCCAACGTTTCACCGCCTCCAAATGCTGGTCCGGTAGGCCTTGAGACTAATAATGATATCTAGCAACAATGCGATCGTATCCGAAAGAAGGCTTTCAACGAAAAGAAAAAAAGGGCAAGTCAAAGGTTTATATTGACACGTCAGAAAAAGTAGGCTACAAATGTTGAAAACGGTAAAGAATTTATTGGGACTTACAGAAACTAAAACACTTAAAAAGAAAAAGTCTGTTCTCATTTGAAGTTAATGTCAGATTCTGATTTCAGTGAAAACGATTCGACGAAATTAAGTGATGGCAACGATGATGAAGAAGCTGATGCAAAAGCGGAGAAGAATTTCACATTTCTAATCCTGTAAATACAAATATTGGGGCTTTCCTTCTTATCAAATTTGAAAAGAGGCTGATTACATTCTCTTCACAAGTTCATGAGAAAGTGTTATAATTTAAACCAATTTCATACAATCTCCACTCTGTATTAACGTGCCTCAAGTGATGTATCCAAGTGCCGCGTTGGTGGGGCAGAATGACTCAAAATTTATTTTTTACAAAACACGTAATTTTCTTTTTCTTCGTCTACCTAGACAGTTTTTCCCTTGACACTATAATGTTTATATATTTAACTATACCCCGCCGTGGAGAAAATAAATTAAAAATATTATGTTTTATCACGATATTTGATTTTTAATTTTTCTGCATCAATCTGCCCCATCTTCCTCTACTGTGTCTTGTGTATTACCAATAATATACTGCAAGACACCTTTTCTAAATTTAAATTAAATGATATTCCACACCTTAACAATTTTTGTAAAAATTTCGACAACACTTTAATTTTTCTATACTGAGACGTTTTAGAAGAGCCCGAATATGGCCATCACAGGCCGAAACATGTTGTTCATCCAAGAATATTAAATAAATTTCGAATGAAAAGAACCGAATTATTTTAATTATGCTTCCAAAAAAGTTAACATTATCTCCGGCTAAACAGGAAGTCTGATTCGAATATAAATATACTGATCTAATCCCCGATTTGTATTTAATTAAATGTGAAAAGTCTTATTAAAATCAAAGTAGCCGTATTGAAGATATTCGAATGGATCCATACATCAATACGCGGTTTTCAGAAATAGTTTTTAATTAGTATTTAATTAATAGTAGGCGGTGAAAAGTATTTTTAATTTTAAAAGCATATAAAAAAAATTAAATACAGTATGAAAAAATATCCTTACCTCATAGTTCCATATATGCTGTTGCTGAGGAAATAGGCATATCATATTAATCAATACAGCGCATTCTGTCAAAATATAAAATGGACGCTTACGGCTCTAACATCCTGCAAGCATTTCATTCTGACGATAAATCTCGCTGTCTTGCTTTTTGGGAACGAATATTAATATGGCCTCAGGAAGACCTAAAGTTTTTACAAAAAAATATTTGGACGGATCAGTTCAAATTTACCAAAGAGTGGTTGGCACTATTGGGCACCGCAAAACTGTTGCTTAGTTCGTGAGGTTAGCTTTCAAAATTTATTTAGTTTTGAGGAATTTTGCGAATGATGAATAGGAGAATGCGTTTTCAAATTTATAGCACCTTAAACAGTGACATACCTTAATTCTGCGGCAATAAGTAGCAGACATTCAGTTGCGTCTGTTTGTTCGGAGATATTGCTGATGTACCAAATAGATGGGACATCAGTTCATTTTTTTTATGCAGTAAATCGTGTACTGAGAACAATGTTTAATGATAGGTAGATTGGACGCAATGAAATTTGAGCTTAACCGATGTTTTCTGATTTAACGCCCCTGGATTTTTATTTATCGGGACAGAAAAAATCGCTGGTGTATTCGGTCAAAGTAAAGCCCAAAGTAGAATTAGAGCGCTGGGTAAGTAAAGCGTTTGATAGCATAGATCCTGTACAAATAAAACAGGCTACAACAACATGAGTTTACATCAGGATCCTAAATTTTTTTGTAAGCGAATGAACGTCATATACAACACTTATAGTAATTTTATTATACCTACATAATACATACAACCGAGTAAGAGAACCGTGGTGTAGAAGATGCGAACTACAGGAGGAAACGAGTTTACATGTAATTTGCACATGTGAGGAACTGAAGGTACTCAGGCAGAAATATTTCGGGAGAGATCTATTGGAGCCCTCGAAGGTTCTCAAGTTCCCACTGGGCACGCACAGGCTGTCACGTTCACAAGGAAAAGAACGCTAGAAGGCATACAGCCACTAGTGTTAGGAGGAGAAAGGATTCCATATGTCAAAGAGGCGAAATACCTGGGGGTATGGTTTGATCAAAGGCACACATGGAATTCACATATCCAGAAATTGACTAGCAAAGCCACCATCGCCCTGGGTAGGTGTAGGAGGCTGTGTGGAAAGAATTGGGGCCTTAGCCCCAAGATGACTCTGTGGTTGTGCACAAGGGTAATTAGACCCATGATAACGTACGGAGCAGTAGTATGGTGGCCAAAGGCGCGGCAGGTGGGGGCGGCCAAAGCGTTGGGTGGCGTGCAGAGGTTGGCGTGCCTGTGCGCCACGGGGGCGTTGAGATCGACCCCTACCACCGCGATTGAACCTTTCTGAACCTGATTCTGAACCTGCCACCAATATATATTTTTGTACAAGGAGCCGCAAGGTCCACAGTACACCGACTTTTACATAATCAAGTACCGATAAGTAAATCGCACGGGGCTGATTATAAAAAACTGTTAGACGAACTCAAGGAGGCACCCCTTTTAGGAATGCCATGTGATGCCATGGTTCAAACATTTAACCTAGATAAAAATATCAGGTTATAATACCAGAAAAGAAGGACTGGGAGGCAGTACTCCGGTAAGGGCGGACTCAAGCTGGTATACGACGCTCTAAACGGACTACGGCTGGAGCGGGAATATACGCTAAGAAGCCTAAAAAGGCTCTTTCGGTAAGCTTCAGCAAAGACACGACTGTGTTCCAAGCTGAGGTTGCCGCAATCCATCACTGTGTCCGAGAGATAGAAAGATGTACCGAACCAGGTAAAAGCGTCTCTATCTTCTCTGACAGTCAGTCCACACTTAAAGCGATTAGCTCTACAAGCGTGGACTCTAAGCTGATTTGGACTGTGTAAGCGCCCTAAATGAGGTGGGCACCCAAAGGAAAGTAACCCTAGCCTGGGTCCCTAGCCACTCGGGCGTGAGAGGAAATGAGGCGGCGGACGAGCTGGCCAGGCGAGGTTCGTCAAGGCCATTCGTTGGAGCCGACCCCTCTTTCGGCACTACTAAATCGCAAATCAAAAAATCCATCAATGAATGGATACATAATCAGTCCAGAGAGTGGTGGCAAAAATCACTGGGCAAAGCAGCAAAAGTGTTCCTAAAGGAGCAAAGGCCTGAATTCACGAGAGATCTACTGAATAAAGACAGGAAGACTGTCAAAATGATCGTAGGTCTGCTGACTGGTCACTGTAGACTGAATAGGCATATGCACAACATAGGCCTGGCAGACGATGCAACCTGCAGATACTGCCTAGAGGAGGAAGAAACACCAGTTCATGTGCTGTGCCAATGTGAAGGCCTGGCGAGGACAAGGTTTCTAGTAATGGGGGAAGAGAACTCCACAGCCAGTAGCTACATACAGAAGCCGCTCTCAAAGATGATAGGCCTAATTAAGAGGGCAAAATTAGAGAGCGTCCTCTAGGAAAAAAGGGGATCACAATAGATCTGAAAAGGTCGCGGTGAAACAGCAAGATACTGAGCTTTATAGAGAACACCAAGCTGCTCGTGTGGAATAAGAGAATTAATAAGGATGGTATAATGAGCACCTAGCTCAAGTGCCCGGAGTTTAAGTGCCCACCATAACTTTAATGAATGAATGAATGAATAATACATACAACATTTCGTTTTTGATTATTTTGTATTCAATAAATTTTATTTTTTCATACTATATTGTGTCTTTTTTATATGCTCTTAAAGCTAAAATTGTTTTTCACCCTACTATTAATTAAGTACTAATTAAAAACTATATTTTCTGAAAATCACTAATTCAAAAAGAAGCAAAGAGGTATAAGAACAGCTATAGCTTTTCGCTAGAGGATTCAACTTTACATCACATGGTGCAAAAATATATAGGGCGTTTCATTTGAAAAAGAAATACTTTTAGTGCTAAGAAGTTAAGTTATCACCCTGTATAATTTTGTTTGCTTTTTATTTCCTAGTTAAATAATAGAGAACTCATACCCTCCGCAGTCAACATAAAACCTCTCTATCTTTTACTGTATAGCCGTTATACGCATTTACAGCCTCATATTTTTTTGAGCATTTTTCCACAAAAACCAAAATAACTTGGAAACGATAACTGATAGGTAAGTAGATGTTTTAAAAAATTGACTTTGAAATGCTTAGCAGAACCTAAAAATGCACTAAAAAATATAGGTTTTTATTTAAAATATCAAAGTTGGCCATGACTTTCGATTTAACCGGAAGTGCGACATAGATGCAATTGTTTTTTTCTGAAGAGATCATAGCCAACTATGATTAACTCGAAAGTTTCAAAATCGAGATATCATTGCAAAGTTAGAAACACCCTATATATGAATCATACTCTGGATATCTGTCTATCTTTCTGGGAAATTATATAACGTTAAAATTATTGTTGAAATAAAACTCATTCATGTTAATAAACGTTTATTTATATCTATATTACAATTTTGGCAATATACATGAATATTCTGCTACCATAAAGCATACCAATTCATTGCTGAAAATATATTTATATTCTTCACACATTTTGGAGTCTAAGTATAATCGGCATCAGAGATAGTACAGCAAGAATAACAATCAATGACAGTCTATTTCAAAATATAGCATTTCATTGGTTTAGTTTTGAAGTTTATATTCTTCATGAAGTTAGAGAGGAAAGACAAATCCAACGGATGTGTGTCTTACACCTGTTTGGTAGTACGTTTAATCCGCGATATTTTTGCAAAAGCATCAAAAGTAACAGAAACAATTCAACAAGAAATAATCGGATTATTTGTAAAGAGAGACAAATTTTACATTAGATACCGGCAAAAATTCCGATTTAATTTCGTGAAAAAGTAAAATGAAAAAAAAACTAAATACACCTCATGCTTATTTACGCTTGAAATTTCAATTACTCGCCGAAACATTCTAATGGAATCAATTACCCCGGGTCTCTCTGCTTTCATACATCATCCCATTGCCACTCGTTCTCTTCTCTTTCGACCTCTAGAACGTTCGATCAATTCACAATCGCATGCACACCAACAACAACAACATTTTATAACAAATTGTGGTGGCGGCGGTGGTCGCCCCCACATCGATTCGGCGAACCGGTTAGCACGGGGGCGAAATGAATAAACAGGGAAGCTCAATTTGTTTGCGCATGTAAACCGTTTATTCAAATGTTGTAAGTAAATTTAAATATACGCCGACGGAATTCGAATTTTCCGACGAGTGGAAATAAACTCGAGCGTAGTCCCAGAGAAGAAGGCCAAAAATACGTTGTGAAATGGTATTTTTTGTGTGTTCAGTTGCTAATGCGTTTCTGTATTTTCTGGATGGTTGTGTAAACTGTTAATCTTAGGATTTTTGCGTAAAAATCCACTATCGTTAGAAGAATAATTTGATATTACAGTGACGAGATTATTTTTTAAAATTTTGCAAAGTACAAAAGCTGATTGGCAGAATTATCAGAAGATAGAAAGCACTTCCAGAAAGTATTTTCTTTACATTTTATATTAGCAATTATTATTGGGAGCAGCACAATTAAGGAGAGAAGAATTTAAAATTCAATTAAATTTGGTTGGTAATAAAGGGAAATGCAGCAGAATAGTAGTGACCCCATCTCAAAGCAAGTGCTTGCAGCGAAAAAGTAAATGTTTGTTAAAATTTCAAAAGGACCCAGAGTTTTAGGAAATTGTTAAGGGCATTCATTAATTTATTTATGCCTTCTTTGGCAAAATAAAAATCGAAAAAGTGTTACAAATAGAAGTAGATTACTTTCATATAGCTACTGTTAATTTATGTCTTTCCTGTAAGTACTGAGACAAAAAAATGTTGGATCAACGCAAAATTGGGTTGCCTCTAAGCAAAAATTTATTGAGTTGACGTAGTGTTGAAGCAACGTTTAAAAGGTATCTTCAATGCACTACCTTTTTTTGTTCTGTTGTTGTTTAAATGCAATTCAATTTTGGTGTCGGAGAAGGTTCGCCTGCAATACCACAACTAAATATATAATGTTTTTTCCACAAGTTTCAATCAGTTGACTATTTCAGTTATGTGTGTAGGTCTGAAGGGGGTTTTGAAAAACTCAGATTGGTAGCGTAATTTAATAAATTTTAAAAGCAAATTAGGAAGTACTACTGATTTTAATTTTATCATTAAACGGACCTAATTATAGACTATTACAACTTCAATATTTCTATACAACATTCGCCTACATTGTGGGCCACTGAAAGTAATCGTAAAAATAAGAGCACTTTATGTTTGTGTATTATCAGAAGGGGTATGAGAAAATCGATTAAAGAATGTTTTGGAGATACTACAGCGTAGCCTACTATCAGAACGTATAATTAGATTGCTGCCCCAAACCTAAAGAATTAAATCGAATACAGATGGGGAATCATAGAAAAAGATCAATATCAAACTTGGAATACTAAAGTGTGATACAGTAATGTGTGCTCTTCTCTTTCTTGTTTTTAAAAGCAAAGGATTTAGCAATGAAAAACTAAACGAAAAAGAATGATTTGACTGAGAGACTTAAACAATAAGTACAAGACGTTGAATTTACGGATAATATATATGTTATAACAAGAAATAAGCCATACACCGAGAAAAAAGGGAACAAATACACTGCAGAAATTGTTCAACCATTAATCTATTTGTATCAATAACTACTACCAACCTACATAAAAATCAATGAGCATCGCATTGGAAAAGCAAACAGTTTTACATATCTGGAAAAAAATTTAGAGAAGGATACAAAAGCTACAAAGACAGCAGACCAGAATAAGTAAGGCTCCTTGTTAGTCAGCATATAGGATATTGACTGTGAACATCGAAGATTGTCGTCATGTAGCTTAAATACGGAATTACAATGCCATCGAACTAATAAAACTTGAAACCAAAGGCTAACTAAAAGTTTAGAACCGAATAGTGCTACATTGATTAAATGGTTCATACTGCATTATGAGTATCTACTACCACCACATTGCGAGTCAAACCAATTATACATCAGGTTGTGTGTCCCTGATATATTGTAACATAATTGGTGGATGCGCCGGATATTTTCATTGAAATAGCATTTCAAATGGTACCAATTACCAAAATAATATTTTACGGAATGTGGAGACGACTATGATCACATAGTAAGAACCAGGAAGCAAAGAACCTATAAACATTAACCTGCAAGCCGAATTTTGTAGATCCGACGTGTTTATTATGCAAAAATATAAATACTTATAAGTTTTCAACTATCGACAGTATATGCTTATCTGCAGCTGACTGAAGTGGACGTGTTTTTACGTGCTTTAAAAACACTTTAAAATATAAATCCTAAATCTTATTATGCTTAGTTCTTGTTAACAAAGTATCCATCGCAAGATAATTGATTCTTAAAAAAATCATAGGTTGAGAGTGAATCAGTTGCAAGGCAGCTGTAGTGGTTGTGCAGATATTCACCTTGTGATTTAAAGGTCAACAAAGATACAAGGAAAGGGAAACACTTTAGAACCTTAACCTGTGTTTTCTTAAAGAAGTGTCTGATGTAAAGCTGACTGTACTGTTCACTGGTTGAACATAATTGACGAATATGAAAGTTTGAACATATTGTCTATGTACAAGAGATTGTCTAAGTCTGCAAATAATCTACCAACTATGTCGTTTTATAAAACAAGATACTTGAGTATAGGTGGTTGAACGCAACTAACAGACACTGAAATTTGAATATAATGTGCTGTTGAGTCCGTTATAGCAATATTATACAGGGTCCGGCAAATCTGTGGGAACACCTAATTTCTAGCAAAATTATGGGTTCTATATGAAAAAATAGTCTTAAGATATGACGTCATTGGTAGTTTTTTTAAATGGATCACCTCTATTTTTTCACATTTTCGGGTAGACACTTTTTCAAGAATTACAATGATATACGGTTTGGTGGGCCAGTTCTATCCCTAATGGATTTCTTTTTTTGGGACTACATAAAAAACAACGTTTACAAATTTTGACCATTTAGAAGTATCGACCACTTAAAAAATTTAATTAGACAATCTATCGTGAAAGTCAATCCTGTGTTTTTTGTGGAACATTGCTAAGAGAATTTAATACGACAGAAGACGACATACAGAAGTTCAATATTTATTCTTTACGTTAATTAACAGCTGTTGTTGGCATTATTGCAAATGCAAACAAAACATATTGTGCAGCAAAAATAATTCCCGTTTTGAAGTTTCCTTTTTCAAGGCTTTAGGTTCAAGACATGCATAGGTAATTTATAAGAAAAATATCTCCTAAATTTAAAGACAAAAAAAATATCTCATATTCTGCGCACTTTTCACCGGTCACTGTATATTGTAAAATAATAATTGAAGATATGAGTGGAAAAAGGTGCTATGTCGTATTTTAAAAACTGTCTTTTTTGCATGAATTAACTTGTTTTGTACCCATCTTTCACATACCACCATCGAAAATTCCAGAAATTCAAGAACACTAGAGTCTTGTGAATGTATGAAGGGGTTATGTTACAATACTTTTGAGAAAAATTACATAAAAAACTAAATTTCTGAAAAAGTTTGATTTTGTAACATAACACCTTCATCCACTCGTGTCTTCAATTATCTTCTGCACCATCACAAGAGTGGTGCTTCTGTCGTTTTATTTGGATTTTTGATAAAATCAACAAAATTGGGAAAAAATAGAAATGAGGTTATGTTTCAATATAGCTTGAATTGACATCAAGCAGAAAGGATTGACACTATCGACAACTTTTATCAGCTGTGGTTACTCCTGCTTTATAACACTATTCCAATACAAGTGAACCAATTTTGGGACAAAAAAGCGTACAACACTTACTGGAAACAAATATAGAAGACATTATATTAAAAATATAAAATAAACTAGATAATCTCAATCGTATAACATTTATGAGATACAGATAAATTAGCTTTGTATTCTGATAAAGCAAGTCATATAGGAAATGCTGAAACGTCAACAAGGCTTTCCATAGTGTAAATTGAAGATATATAGATGGTGTAACAGCCTTTCTTGTTGTATTGAATCTGTAAACACGCATTTACTTTTTCATGATTAGTTCACTGTTGTGGTATTCCAGCACATTGAGTATTGTGACATTAGAAGTTTAAAATAGATTTTCAAGGACTACAGGCTATGATCAATATATTACATTAGCCCATTTTTTGAATTATTTGTAGTTAAACTAAAATATTTTATACTCGGAATCTTACCCATGAAGTTACAAATTGAACAACACAAAAGTTACTTGACCAAACAATTGTATCTTGCTCGTTTTAGACTATTTTCTCCAATACCAACAGAAGAGCGTTACATACACATACTTCCTTTACAAAAATACAGAGCGAGGGAGTCTTCCTCGTTTTTCCAAAGCCCCGTCCTAATAAAGAAGTTCTGCGTCGTTTCTTTTTTACTCCAACCTCTCTTTTTGTCTCCGTCGCCTGGTCGGACGCTACGCCGAGGGCTTCTTGCTCCTCCCAAGCCGGCAGTCATTTCATTCTGGAATGAAATTCTCTCGGTATTAGTTTAAAGTTCGTCAGTTTGTCACAGTCGTAATAGTCGGAGGTGAGGACGGCTGAGCGGGAGCGCCCAGAAAGGCAAGAAGAAGAAAGGCGACGAGAAGAAGACACGGCGAGGGTACGCGAGAGGTGAGCATTACTTTAATTAAGTGCCAGCTGATGCTCGATTATTCTCTAGACTCGGAGCTCGTGGGGGGCTTTTCCGCCTTCCAGCCTCAGATGCGCGCACACACAAAGACAAGAGGGACGAGAATTGAAACACACGTATTACCGGCTGTCCTTACGCCGGTGATTGATAAAAGAATGAAAACAACGTCGTTTTTCTTTCCGGGTTTCCGGGCTTTCCCTCTTTGCCAGCGAATGGACGCCGGAAGGTCTTTAAGAAGTTTTCCTGTGTTTTCGTTGTAGGTATGAGCTTGATTAGTTTCGTCTTTCCCTCGTTTAAATTCGTTGGAAGAGTTGATGATAGAGAGTATCAAGATATTCGCAATCATTCTTATATAGAATCACCCCCTGTATATATATAACACATAACAGCACAAAATTATCAAAATAAACATTCAATCATTCTTATAACGTACACCTTTTTCTGTTCAACATTATTACATACGTATTAATAACAAAATATTATTTCCCGTATATTTCCTCATCTAGTTCTGTTTATATTCCTATGCATATACAGATTGTTAGTTGACGTGGGAAATTGTAATAAATATTTGGGTTTAAATTAATGTAGAATATAATAAAAATTTAATACAATTTTAGATACTATATCCGTATCTTGCTAAGAGTTAATTCACTAATACGAAATTTTTATGTTTGTTGTATATTGTCATTCGTCACAAAATAAAGTATAATTGCAATATTTCTACCCACTGAATAATATATATCATAACTTAGTGAAAAATTAGCAAAGTTTTAATTCTCTATGAATGGTTGAAAATGGTCGACAAACACAAACTTTTTTTTTACTAACAGCGAGTACAACAGTTGAATATGTATGTATTAATAATGCTAAATTCAGAAACGAGAGAAAAATCTCTCTAACACCTACCGTTTTCGTTTTGTTATGGCAGTCGCACACAATTTCCCAAAGAATGCCGTTGTCAAAATTATAAAAGTATTTTTGTTGTTACTTTCGTGGATAAGATAAAAAATAAGTTTATAACACTCTGTTGCTTGCCAGTAACAACTTCGCGAACTGTAAATCGCAGACTCCAATGAAACTTTGCCACTTTGTAGACTCCATGGAGTGTTACTCAAGAACACTTCCTGTTGCTACGGCACTTCAACTTTAGGGGGTGTAAAACGCTCTTGAAGTTTGACCGCAATTTTATTTATCCATAATAACTTTTAAACGGTGAGAGATAGAAAAAATGTTTCAATGGCGGACATGCACCGTTTATACAGCTCTTTCGTTTGGTAGAACTATTTGGTAGAACTATTGTACAGGGTGTTACAATAAACACGTAACGATATATATCGTGCTTATTTAATCGAATTTCAGATATCAGTTCACTCTATTTGGCATCGAGTACTGTATATAGACATTATTAAAAAAAATATACAGGGTGTTCTCAAAATTATCATTCGATTAAATAAGCACAACATATGTCGTTCCGTGTTTATTGTAATAACCTGTATATAAATAGCTCTACTAATCGAAAGGACTGCATAAACGATGCATGTCCGCTATTTAAACCTTTTTTATATCTCCCACTGTTTATAAGTTATTTTGGATAAACGATATTTTAGTCCAATTTCAAGCGCGTTTATCGCCTCCTGAAGTTGAAGTTCCGCAGCAACAAAAAATTTCCTTGAGTAACCCTTCATAGCGTCTACAAATTGACGAAGTTTCATTAGAATTCGCGATTTACAGTTGGCGACGTTCTCTTGTTAGAATAAACTGTCTTAATAAGTATATAAAGTACGTGCCAAAAAAATTGCAACACTTTGAAGGGGTCAGACACAAAGCTGAAATCTTAACAAAACAACTGGCTGCATGTAAAAAGTCGTTGATAATCATTTGTCAGAACTTCATACACGAAGAGAAATTAGAAATTTTCCCCTGGCTTGCTCGCTCTCCGAATTTAAACCCGATCGACCAAGTATGAGATATGATGGGTAGCTATATAAGGCGTTTACTACGAGCAGCAAACATCTTGCAGGAAATTCGTCGTCAACCACAGTAAGCTTGGGATGAGATCCCACGAGATGCCATTGATCATCTCATTCAGACCATGTCTCGCAGAATTAGATAATGCATAAACCAAATCGTGGGGATGTGACATTTTATTGATAAATTTTTGTAGATTGATGGTTTTTATTTTCAGTTATGATTTACTACTGAAAACTAGTAGTTATAATTTAGTACTTGAAACTAGCCAAAATTTCAGCTTTGTGACTCAGCTCCTTCAAGGTATTTTGGCACTTTTTGGCACGCAGTTTAGTAATTTTGACCCAACGGAAATACTAAATAACATGATTATTACATTTTATTGTGATTGTAAATTGAAGTCATGTCAGCAAGCAAAATAGTATCTATAGAATCAATTGATAATTATTTTATATGTTATAATGCTTCTTGACAAACATAATGAGGGTAGGCGTTCTAAAAAATGTAATAATTCTGTGTTTTTAAATTGCTTAAACTTGTGACAGAATAGTTTAAATAATACAAGGGTTCTTTTGTTCTGACTTAAATCAATTTTAAAACTTGTCGCGTTATATGTTAACACAATTATGTTAATGTTTGTGTCAGTTGGTGGTTGAGTTGAAGCATTTTTAAGTTGTAGTAAAATGTTTTGGTATTTTTAGCTACCATATTTAAAACAAAGTTATAGTTATCAGAGCATTGAAAGTTTACTACAATTTCATAGCATCAACAACAGGTCCCTGTTGCTGTCACAATAATTACCCTCATTTGTGGTAAATCATAACACAATCGATGTAAGAATAAACAACTTTTTTTTCTCCGTGTTGTTAATTAATATTAATATATTTATTGATAAGAAAACAAAGTTATTTTGTTCCAAATAAAAATATAATTCATATATTGTAATAGAAACGCTCAAAAACTACAAAATAATAAACCGTTAAACTTTTTTTCTTTTTTGTCGTGTTGAATCCTTTCTTTTCAAGAACCAACAGCAAACATCCCTCATAGCTGGGTTCCAACGTCCTTGATATCGTGTTTCCATTGTTCTAATGTCCTGATAAAACCTTTTACCTTATTCATCACCAACAGCACCAATACTTCCTGGGAAGAAATCTAAGTGTGAGTGTAAAAAAAATGATTTTTTAGAGACGGGCTTGCACGAAATATTCATGATTTTCATCTTTTTTTTCCTAAAAATCCTTTAGAAACACTCACAATACAATTCCACCCAATTAGTTTTGAAATTTATTTTTAAAAATAACATCAGCTTCTTTATTTGGGGCCCAATAAAGACGCCTTCCTTAAGTTCTGCATCATTTAAGTGGGGAAAACACCTTTTAAGTATTTAAAGTCTCAGCCCGGTTTATCCATGGCCAAATTCTTCATTAGGCCCAATTTAATATGGAGTAGAGGGTGCAGGGTCATTTTTGGTTCAACAAAGAGCACAGGTTTTACATTACTTATCTCTGCTTCAAAGGATTTTTTTTGGTGCTATTCCCTTTTTATAAAAAATATTCTTTTCTGGCCCTGTTGTTCCACAGATATAAAAAACAGCAATACTTTGTAAAGCCGCTTTGTAAAACTACTAACATAGCTACCACCTTTAAATCGCCTAAAATTTCCTTTTTATATTGAATTTTGGCCAAGATGATATTCAAGGTTTCATAAGTTTCTTTCATGGATATTGAATGAGCTGCAGGTATGGACGGCTTTTCAAGGTGTCACTATAGATAATTTAACTTTAATTTCAGCAGCAGAAATTTTTAATAATCGACACCTCGATAAAATAATAAAACATTTCACAACTGTCAGATATGTAATAAATTCAAGAGTTCTGGAAGTGTTGAAAATAAATTTAGAAAGAAACATCAAGCATTTAAGCAACACCAATTTATTAAATGTAAGTAAAAGTACAGTTGCACGAATTTTAAAGTCAAATAAATTTAAACCATACAAACCCCAATTTACCGATACTTTAAAAGAAAGAGATGTTGAACGAAGGTTCGAATTTTGTGGTCGTATCCAAGGAGAATTGGTAGATAAAAGATTTATGACACGACAAGTACTGTTCTCTGACGAAGCAACGTGTACGTCTAATGGTACAGTAAGTTCGCAAAAATTGTCGATGGTGGAGCGATGTTAATCCCAATTTCCATGTTCAAACCGGAGATCAATATTCATTTAAAACTAATGAATGGTGTGGCATTTACAAACACAGAATTGTTGGACCATTCTTTTTTCGAAATAACATGAATGGAGAAAGATACCTACAATTTTTAAATAATCACCTGTGCGACTTTCTTGAAGAACTACCACTAAATGAACGAGGAAAAATATGGTACCAAGAGGATGGAGCACTATGTCACTGCAACAGAACTATTCGGATTTTCTCCTCCACACTTTTAACGGTAAAGTGATCGGGAGGTACATGGAGTTTCCTTGGCCTCCAAGGTCGCCGGACATTACCCCTCTAGACTTTTTTTTTTGTGGGGCTACTTAAAAGAAAAGGTATACCTACCTGCAGAGGCCATTTCAAGATGTTGATCATCTTGAAAGACTCATTAGACAAACATGTGAAGCTATAACTCCAGATGTGATTAGAAATCCCATACACGAATTTAATCAACGAACAATCACTTGTTTAGAAAGGGACGGTGGATACGTTGAAGTTCCGTAGCATTTACGTAATTTTTCATGTTTCCAATAAAATTTATTAGTGCGTATTATTCATTGTTGATAAATTGATAAGAGGTTATCAATTATTAATCATGTCTTATTTATTTATTCAATAAATAATCTAATTAATAATTATCTTGTAATTTTTATCTGGGAAAATCACAAATCTACAAGTGGGCATAATTTTTTGCTACTTAATAACAATTTCAATGAACATTTTGCTCTCCACTACAATTGGAATGTATTTTACTTTCACTCCAAATCATGATTTTGATTTTCCCTGTATTTCAGCCAATGCTTTAAAAATATTGTACTTAATTATGGATCTACAACGCTTTTTACCAAGATTTTTTTTTTTGTGAAATTTAAGATAAACTTTTCTCCATTTCTACAAAACTTTTTGGGACACACTGTATATTTCGGTGGATTTAAAATTTAAGTTGTTCGTATCTAATTAAAATGGTTTAGTATAAAATGACATGCAGAAAAAGAATTAATGAGATGTAAAAGAAATATACTGGACTCAGGTTAAAAATATATTGATCGATTTCGCTATACTTATTCTTACTCTCCATACAGTTGATATCAGTTATTTTTCTTAGCAAAGAAAGGATATAGTATGAACTATAATCATGCTGAAAACTGTAAAAATAATTTCCAGTGATAATACATGGGGCGAAAGGTTGCCTAAAGATTTAAAGGCTATTTCAAAATAGTTGTAAAATTTGTTAATCAATAATCTAATCCGTGCTTTCTTCGTCAACTAACAATCTATGTTATAATAATTATCAAAACCATAATATATAATATTTATATATAAAATAATCCTTATTACTATGTATGCGTTAGTATATTTAATATTTCGTTTTTTCTCTGGACATATTTTGTTGAGATTTCCTGCCGATTTAGACACTACAACAACATTCCTTTTATTTCTTGACCTTTTTATGCATATACAGTTATGCTCAAGTCAAGGGGTTGGTTTATATAGTTTTCCTTGCAGCGTGAGCAGTACTGTAGAGCATTATTAAACTTCGCAACTAATATTCCTTTGATACGGTTATTTAAAATGGTTGCCAGTGATCGTAATGTTACCTTTTCGCATTTTAAATTCAGATTTTTTTCTAAGCCCGCCTCATAATAATTACATGTAAAATAGGAAAAATTTACATTTTATCGGTAACAGTCTGGGTATGTAAATGTACTTATTAATTATATTGTATGTTATATTTATATCTTCTTAAATTGCATATTCACATTATATACACTTTCCATATAATAATGGTTATTTATTTGTACACAGTCACGCTAAAACATGGAAGTTAGAATCAATAAAACCCCATTCTAGTTTTACATAAAAATAACCGAGATATTCTCGTACATTAACTAAATTAGAAATGATATATAGGTATATACCATCTATAATATAATTTGTTTCTGGTATCATATACTAAAATAGCATAAAAAAGATATATAGATGAATCAAATATTAAAGAGAGTAATTAAGGTTTGAATATTTAAAAGTAAAAATCTTCTGAGGTGAGTTAACATTTTAGGTTGCTGCTTGTGTTGTCTGTATACAAATAACAACAATAGTATTATTATTAATAATATTCAGCGTATATACATATAGTTAGTTCAGCATTTTCTTTGTCCTGTTTTTCTCGTAAACTAGGTAAAACACTGCACTTGGTCGTTATTGCATTCGTTATCACAAGGAAACATTATCTCTTTGGTTTGAACCTTAGCTGTTTCGTGTTTGTATATCTCCTATACGTTATTTATGTACTATTATTAGTATTATATATGTATATATATGTATATCATCTGTTATATATGTACACAGTAATTGAAGTTCCGCGATGGGTCACACGAAATCGTTAATGAGAGTTAGTTAGCGCTAGTTAGAAGTGTGTGAGCGTATTGCGGACGCTGTTACGGCAGGTCCCGTCAGAACAGACGAGAAGGCTTTAGTGCAGCGAATGCTGCATCGTGTGGAACGGCTGATCTTTGACATCGTGAGTCCATTTATTAGCTGTAACAACACGAGGTCCATTAATATGGCGTACTACGTGATTCTCTGACGGTGGTGTTACCTTTGTAATACATCTCCTTGTACATGCTTGGACAGTTGTTGTTCTGTAAAAGAAAGAGAGAACGGTTAATGGGGAATCATCGAAAATACAAGTTTACAGTTTTCATAAATCACGAACAAGCCTAAATTCTGATAAGCTTTATTTATTTCTCCAGAATAAACTACAACAATTCATTGGCTCCTAAGAAAAAGCATAAAGATGATTTCATATAAAATGTTTTCAAATACATTATATAAGCTGGTTTTGAAATAGAGGATTAAATTTGGCAGGGTGGCAGAGCACGATAAACCCAACCAAAAAGGCTTATTAAGCTTTTTCGTAGTTCTCACTGCTACTGAAAACAAAGGTACATTTACAAATTACAGTTACCTCGCCGACATACGACCTTTTAAATTCAAATATATTAATCTTATAAGTATTCAAGATGACTTCCATTAGCACGAATGTGACTCATTTTCAACAGTTCTAATGAGTTCCAAATAGGAACAATATAACAGCGATTTGTTAATTGTAAATTTAAGTTTCTTTTCAGAAATGGTACAAGTTACAATAGTATATTATTTTGTATGGAGGGAAAGTGATACTTATCATGGCGCGTTTGTGAGAGCAAGCCATAAACAGTTACATTTCTTCCAAATAAAATATGCTATTTTTCTTCAAACGTTCTTCAAAAATTTATACAAGAACTTCTATTTTCAATTGAAGATAAGCGGCTTTACAAGGAGATTTGTTGTTTCTATAGCATGTATGTATGTAGGAAGGGTGATGCTACACTGCGACCTAAGGGATCCATTGTGTCCCTATTCTCGCTGCTTTTACAGCTGGCCTTCCAATCCTACTCTTTTTAGAAAGTGTAGAATATTAGAAGGCTCCAGGTTAGGTAAATCTTCCTCTTCGATTTCACATGTTCTCAGGTGCAACACACAGTGCAATTTGAGAGGAGATGGACGGAGGTTTCATCCTGTTCCCCACAAAATCTACATTCAGATTCGTTTGCGAACCCAAGCTTACTCAGATATTCTCTCTGTTTACAACTGCGCTTCCTGTTAATATGCGAACATTGTTCTTACTCAGATTGATGCATTCTGTAAACCTCTTCCAGTTATAGGTTCCCAGAAGAATTTTACTTGGCCTCATTCCTTGGGGACTCTCCCAATAATTAGATTTTTTCTGCTTCATTTCTATTTTCAGTTTCTTCAGTATTGTGCTGGTACTTATCTCGCAAAAAGGTTCAGGCCTTACAAAAGGTATTCCAGCTCCTTTTTTGCGAGATTATCCGTTATCTCGTTTCCTTCCACTCCTGTGTAACCCGGAACCCACAGGAGGGTTACTTGGGTATTTTCCCAAGCTTTAAAAGTACTTGCTTTTAGGCCCATATATTCCTATTCCAGTTCCGGATTTGGAGCCATAAGTGTAGCATTTGATGGCATTTCTATTCAATTTCAAGATGGTGTTATGATTCCACTCGCTCTTGTTCCTAAGCTTTGTGGTGAATTCTCTAACAAAGCTGAATTTTTTGATATGTTATCCCGGGGCATGTCCGAGGTTTGATCAGGGCCAAGAGATTGAGGCCTATGCCTAATCGTTCCTTCCTTAACCATTATGAGTGTGGTTCTTTTTGCCACGCCCTCTATCACAATATGGAGAGGGGTAAGCATGCTAATCTCTGCACTTTCGAGCGGTTAATTCTCGCGGTGGCCAGATTAGTTCTTTTGGTCCAAGCGGCTGTGATGTGTTACTACTTTCTATAGTAACCTGTCAAATGGGCACTGTCAACATTGAAATTATTTTTAAGATTACGTTGAAAGTGATAGTCTAGAGATTATATATTTTAATATTCAATTTAGTGATAAATAAAAATTCTACTTCTATAATTACCAATTAATAGATTAATAAAATTTAAATTGTTGTATGTTGCTATGGTAACACTTTATTTTAAAAATCTACTAAACTTCGTCACACGAAAAATAAAACTTTGCGGCCAACTACTCAATCGAGGAATGCCCGATTTAGTGAAGTTGAAGAAAAAAATATTAAGAATTTTTTGTTTTGTTTGTCATGCTATAGCGCTCAAATTTCGTCATATTTTAAAACCACCTGGTATATATCCAATTATTCACTATACGCTTCTGAAAAAAAATATACCAGTCTTAAAATGATTGGATCAGCACTTTCCAGGTTATAAAGGATGATGGGGTCTATGGGAAAGGTGTCATCCGTAATATTGGAATCACATTGTTGCTTTTATAAAGTACTCCCAGGAAGTTCAGCATATCAGCATATTGAATATCATTACAAGAGGAATGCATTGAACTTAGTAAAGAAAATACGCCTATATTACTAACACGGCTCCTATCAGGCCAGTGCAAACTGAAAGGATATCTGAGTAGGTGTGGAATGCACAGGGAGCAGAATGTAGACTTTTTAAACTGTGCAAGATTGCACAATTCAAGGGCGGATATGAAATCGTTGAGAACATCTAATTAATTTGAAGCTTTTCCACATTCAACACTTAAATAAAGGCAACAGGACTGGACGACTCGTTACTGAATAGGGTATTGTTGGCTATTGTAGGCTATTCTTATTGAATAATCATGACATTGTTGATAAATTCCGTTTACCTAATGACAATTTCTTATTTTTAATTCGTAAATCGTAGATAAAATATTGTATAAAACTGTGTGTGAAGTGCTCTTTGCGTCCGAACTCGGCGTTTAGAGCACGAGCGAAGTGAGTGCTATGAAAACTCATTCCACTCACTGTTTCATAAATAACTATTATCGATGATGTCGAATATAATAAAATTCTTTTATTGAAGTATTTAAATAAATGAAAAAAGTGATATTTCTCAATATGAATATAATTTATGTACAGTCACGAGCAAATGTTATAGGCACCCTAATTTTTGGGCGAATATCACAGTAAAAAATGAGAAAATAAAAACTTGTAGGTAATACATTATAAATATGTAGTATTTTAAGGGATCTTATTAATTTGTTGCATATTAGAGTGTTTTTAGTATACAGCTATAATACTTTTTAGATGGGAGGGGGAAAATGACATCTCTAAGACTTGAAAATATATAAAAAAATAATACATTTACAAAAAGTAACTATAAAGACTATTGTAACCGTAAAGACGATTATATAAACGTTGAAATATCTGTCACAAAAAAAATGCAAAAAACATGAAACCCATTAATTTTGTCACAGGTGACTATAACATTTGCTCGCTGTATGTTCTGATTTATTTATTTTATTTTTTGGAATAGTAATATCGGTTTCTTTCAATTTTAGCTATCAAAAGAACATTACAATATCCGCTCAGAGGATTGATTGATACAGTATTATCGTATATAATTCACTGATGATTCATAAGTGTTAAGTGTTTGTGCATGTTTTAGAATTTGTTTCCTTATAATTTAAATTAAATGTAAAATGACATTCGTATACCACTGGTATGTGTTTTGAATTTGTCATGACTACTAATAATAGAAGAATTATTTTGGCAAGATCTTTTCTATTTTTGCAAAATTCTAGAGTTTACTTTAGATAAGCTAATAAAAAAGAAAAAAAAAAGAAATATTGAAAATGTTCCATTATTTACTGACATTAGTTTAAATTTATTACAAACTATTAAAGTGCTACATACATATCAATTCTATTCTTATTTCTCTTACTAATAACTAAGCAGAGAAGAATCTCTCCAACTTTATAATTAAATCCATCAATATCAAAGCTTTTTTTCCAACTTTAATCTACTTGAAAGTAGAAGTGCTCTTTATATAACTTCATAAAACACCAATTTCGTTTGATTAAGCTCTCCGAAGTGGAAGAGCGGAGCAGAGGATTAACGTGAGGTCGATTTTATTAAGCGTATATCAAAAGTATACTTCACTCCGACATTTATCGCTCCTATAATTTCAATTTTTTTACGGCGTAATATCTTCGGTTGGGGTCTCTTTGTACCTGACTTTGGTTTCGACAATGCCTTGGATATCGGCAATATAATTCCGGATACTAAATTAACTTGTTTATGGCCGTAACTTTGGAAATCGTGCGGCTCCGATTCGGAAAAGCTAAAAACTTGCACTGTACACTTGAGCTGATGTGTAACGAATATACGTGCTAGATAGTGCTCTAGTACGTAAAACGTTCAACTTTTCTCTGTCTCGTATCTTACGTCGACTGAAAATATGGCAACCGTTCAAATTGAATGTAAAACGTTCTTGTTCTCCCTGCTCTTTTTACCGCTGCTTTACGTGATGAGGTGGATATATTGCGCCATTCGGATGAAGTGCGTTCGAAGCTTAAAATTTTGTCGTATATGTCGTAATCTTGAAAGTAGGAGAATCTTACAATTTCTGTTCCCACATTTATCATAAATGCCTATTTTTCCAATAGCAGAGTTAGCATTAATCGTTAATTTAAGTATGCGTAGGAATAATTACAAAAAAGTAAAGCACAAAAGTAAGTCGTGTGTTTGAAGAGTTGTTGATTAGTGGTGCACTGAGAAAAATAGGTTAAGTAAAGTGTTTACTTGATAAAAAATCATTTAAAATAGATAAAGTTTTATTTGCAACTATCATCCTCAATTAATACCTGCAACTAAACCCAGTTTCCTGAATGCATGTTCTTACTGTAAATAGTGGTCTTATTAAAAGCTATTATACAGCGCACCTGACAAATTCTTGTGTAATAATCGTAACTAAACTGTTGATATGTGGTAAGTAACGTATTACTTGTGACTATTGGTACTGTATCTAACTACAGCATATACTTAGTACAAGAACAATAATACTAATTTCTATTAAACTCATGTACTTTCATAAATAAGTCGCAACTTGTCACAACTATGATTACACTGGTCAACAGTGAAATTGCTTCTTAGGTGAAAGTACCCAATCCCGAATGAATTCAACGTGCTGAACACGAATATCACATTGAAAAAAGTTGATTGGCTCACGTTCCAGAGATATTGACGTTTTGTCCATTGTAGATGCTATTATATTAGATGCTATTGCATAATGTAATGCAATTTAGTGAGAAATTACGAAATCACCCCTTCATGCAAAGAAGTTAATGCAGCATTTGCTGTAAGTTTCCATTGAGAGTGTTGCGAAATTGATTGCGCAATATCAAGCAATAGCTAATTATAGTTTATTTATAAATGGCCGACGTGACAATTAACTCGTGCAATGTCCGTTCATTCGCGCATATTTTTCGAAGCTCTAGCATACACAAGTGATTGCTATAGTGTAAAGTAACTAAACAGTAGCAATGCCTCGTAACTGTGTTAATAGTGCAAATAACTTCTGTTATATTTGCGGAGAAGTGACATTTGCTGCACAGAAAAAGAACATCAGTGCAACAGTTAAGAAAGCGTATCATTTGTATTTTGGTTGCAAGATAGGCGACCAGGACAAAGACTGGGCCCCACACGTATGCTGCCGCACTTGTGCCGTAAATCTTTCACAGTGGCTTAATGGCAAAAGAAAGGCAATGCCATTTGCTGTGCCCATGATTTAGAGGGAGCCCACCAATCACGTTGACGACTGTTATTTCTGTATGGTACCACCAGCTTCTGGAGGCATCACCAAGAAGAAGAAATGGACAGTTGAATACCCTAACATACCATCTGCTCTGCGACCTGTCTCTCATGGCGAAGGACTCCCAATTCCAGAACCTCCTACAGATTTTTCTATCAGTTCAGACGATGAGGATGGCCATGCGTCGGCGAGTTCTCCTCAACGTGGCAGTAAGGATGATAACTTTTCGTGCTTTGACGAAACATCTGCACCACATAAAATTACCCAGGATGAAATGAACGATCTTGTTCGCGATTTGGATCTGTCGAAAAGCAAAGCGGAGATACTGACTCAGAACTCAAGACTTCGACAGTGGAATCTTCTGGAACAGAATGTCCGAGTGACTTCATTTCGCACTCGCCATCAGCTCTTCGAATCTTTCTTTAAGAAAGAAGAAAGCCTTGTGTTCTGCTGCGATATTGATGGTCTACTACAAGCTCTCGGTATTGCACATGATCCCCACGAATGGCAGCTGTTTATAGACGCTTCAAAACTGAGCCTAAAGGCGGTTTTGTTGAATAATGGGAACCAGCTTCCATCCATACCTATTGCACATGCGGTCTACATGAAGGAGACTTACGGCAATCTAAAGCAGCTACTGGAGACGATTAACTACAGCAAGTATGGCTGGCAGATATGTTTGACCTGAAGGTAGTATCTCTGTTGATGGGTTTGCAGCAGGGATATACAAAGTACTGCTGTTTTCTTTGTCTGTGGGACAGCAGAGCAATCGATTTGCACTACATCAAGAAAGACTGGTCTCCGAGAGCATTTTTTAAGCCTGGAGAAACGAATGTACAGCACCCACCATTGGCACAGCCACACAAAATCATCATTCCTCCTTTACACATCAAGCTCGGTTTTGTCAAAAACTTGGTAAAAGCCATGGATAAGAATGGACCAGCATTCAAGTACCTGCATGAAAAATTCCCTCGACTCAGTAAAGCCAAAATTAAAGAGGGCATCTTTGTGGGGCCTCAAATTAGGCAGCTCTTCCGAGACCCCAAGTTTGAGGAACTTCTTCAAGGTAAAGAAAAACAGGTTTGGGATGCATTCTATCAAGTGGCAGCAAACTTCCTGGGGAATGACAAGGTAGAAAATTACAAGTGTCTGGTTGAGGATATGTTGGCTTTGTTTCATGAATTCGGCTGCAATATGTCCTTAAAGATCCACTTTCTTGATTCCCACTTAGATTTCTTTCCTGATAACTGCGGGCAGGTCAGCGATGAGCACGGCGAACGCTTTCATCAGGACATTGCCACCATGGAGCAACGGTACCAAGGCAAATGGCCTACGTCAATGCTAGCTGACTATTGTTGGACAATCAGTAGAGATGCTCCACAAGTCCACTACAAACGGCAGGCCAAAAGAAGACGAAAGCCAGAAGCAGACTAATGTTTTTCTTACCATGTATTATAATATTGACATAAGTACACATTTTCTGAAATATGCGTACATTTTACAGAAAACCCGTAGCCAATTCAGCTTTTTCTTAGTCATTTTCGTGTTCAGCACATTGAATTCATTAAGAAATGACTATTTTCAGCTTGGAAGCATGAACTTTTCGAAAATTTGTTGCCCAGTGTTATTTGAGTTTTGCTGCACCTCGTGTGTTTTCGGGGAACCTTGGTAGTCTTACCGTGTTTTGCGCGTAACCGTCATAACTAGTGTTGAATTACGTACAAGCGATAGACGGATAAATCTCCCCGGCTTAATAAATGGGTTTGCTTTTTAATACTCGATAATACCTGTATCAGAAGTTAGAAATAGAAGAATTACTTTCATCTTGGAGCTTCAACTTCACTATTTAAATGAATTTTACAGAGGTAACGTACAAGATCATATTTTGATATGCACCCTTCATAATCATAAACAATATATTAGAATGTATTAAACATTTAAGAGTATCGGCAAGTTGTATAAAGATTCCATTCAATCATTTGGGGTAATTCTTATCCTTCTAAAGCTTGTTTTGAAACGTCTGTTCAGGTTATTTGGTTATTTACTTGTTCTTTGTTGTTATTATGTAGCTTAAACATTACATTACAGTTATATCGGGTAGTCACTGTGTTTATCCTATACAAAATAAAACTATTACTAATAATACGGCTTTTTTTTTCTTAAGTAAGAAGATTATGTACCATCTTTAGCAAATTAAATGCAAATTTAAGCTCCACAAATCTTCGATTATTAATGCAATCGAAGCTACAGCACACTGAAATAGTAATTAAAAATTATTTGCAAACAATTTTGAATTACGCATTGCTCGGTACGCAGTACTTATAGTTGCGATTTTGGATTTGCAGAGCTTTTTTTTGTACTTTATCAGTTATTCACACAGAATATACGATAATTATATTTTTATTTATGATTATTAATTTTTTTCTCAGTGTGAATACTTTGCAGTAGGAAGCGGCAGCATGGTATACATTAATCCACAATGAAAAACGATTAACTAGAAGCGATTCACGTGAAATAGAATTACATGAGGCGATAAAATATACCAGCATTTGTGAAACTTTGTGTTTGAAATCGACAGTGAATTAGAATTTGAAGACTTCTTGCGTCCCCATACCATGAAAGTTGCAAATGAAAGTACCCATCTTTCTGATTTAGACAATGTTGAGAAAGAATATGAAGCAACACTAAGCCGGAAGCTGGTGATATAGATCCCGATTATAAAGGAAAAGCCGTTGTATTTTGGGATTCGGCAAACCAATGAGACGACCTATAACTTCTGTGCAATCCAAATTTAAGTTAGTTTTATTCATATAATTGAAGAAAAATGATATTGAACGTTTTGAAAATTGTGGATTTTTTTAGGTTGGGTTCATTTAATATTCTGTCTGTCTTTTTCAGTCGTATAAATGTTTTACAGTCAATTTCTGCCGGCTAAGGTCTATTTACAAGTTCGGATAAAAACTTCCTGGTGGTCGTGCACCAAATTGTTAATAAATATAAGATAGTCGAGTACTAGATGTCCTTGTTCCAGCAATTTAAGTGTAGTTTAGTGTGGAAGCAATGAACGTTATATGTTTGCTCGATTTCATTAAAGCTCGCTAACGTTAGTTTAAGCAACATTCGTACTATATGGAAAATAAAACCTTACTGCAAATTAAAGCGTGTTTTCCTCAGTTCTCGGCCCATCCCGTATTCTGCCGCAAACTCTTCGCAGCCAACAGGGACTTTCCGTATTAATTCCATTTGTTTTGTCGGGAATAAAAAGCGTCGAACGCGAACAAAAATAAACGTAACGAAACGCAGCGAGACCGGAGAAAATGGGAGAGAACCCGAACGAAATTTGAGTTGGTAAAAGTACTTTATTCGTTCATTATCTACGGTATAATCGCTGCATTTTAATGTATGTATATGTGCTAATGGATAAATGCAGTACGTGCCCCGAATGCCGTCCTATAAGGACGGGGGAATATTCGGACGCTAGCTGAACGCGCGGGTAAAGTATAACTGGTCGGAAATGAGAAACACATACTGGCCGGAATTGCCAGGCTGCACATCTAAATATCCCCTAAACTCCGGACCGGTCGCTCACATACTACGCAAAACCGGAAATTGGAAACCGGCCCGTGATGTAGATTTTACATTCTTGTTCGTTTATAGTGTTCGCATCAGCGATATGTTGTAGGTGTAAATTTCGTAGTCTTCGGTAAGTGGGATTTTCATTTAGTATTGTGGTGTTCACTACAATTTCGAATTTAAAGAGCGCTTTATTTTTAAGCTATTTTTAAATTAATTGTTAATTATTAATAATATATTTGTTGCATATTATCTTGCTTTATGCCAATGACAATGGTAAGAATCTTAGCAATAAACAAACATTACACTGAAAAACCGATATATTTAAACCAACCAAATATATTTTGTTAAGCATATTTTCTTTGAAATAAGCATGCCTTTTGTTGTTTCAAACATATGCAAAAGATGTACACGATTTACTGAAACAAAATATTTGGTTAGAAAGTTTAATATATTCAAACAAATTATTTAGTTCAGTATGGCGTTAACAGAAAATAAAGCTTTATTTTGTTTTCCTCCTGTCTTTTTTTAAACAATTTTTATTGCTTTAAAATTTTTATTGGTGCTTTTTTTTCCAAATTTTTAATCTGTTTGTAATATTTGTTTATTTTTCAACTTTTTTTAACAGTTTTTCTCAATTTTTTTTTTAATTTTATAACGTTTTTTCATTTTTTACATTATTCTATTTTTTCTGCCTTTTTACATTTGTTTCTAAAAAGATGAGACGCCGAATTGATAAAAAATGAAGAAATAGGAAAAGATGGGAAGACGAAAAATTAAAAATTATTAAGATGAAGTATTGATGTTCTCAGAGGAAATAGAAAAAGTATGGCAAAACATAAAGAATATAATAACAATAAAGTCGGGTGTTCTTCTAGAACGTCCCCTTGAAGAATGTGGTTTTGTAAGTCGGTCTCTTCAATGTGATAAAAAGCACTTATAGAATATGCAATATCTTTCAGGTATATTCAAACAAAAGAAAGCTTTCTTTTGTTTGTTTTCTCCTGTGTCGTTTTTTTCAAATCAATTTCTACTATTTTCTATTATTTATACTAAAGTTCTTATTAGTGCTTTTTTTTCTAAATTTTCAATCGGTTTGTTTATTTTTCAACTTTTAACAATTAACAGAAGCCGGGCGTTCCTCTACCTGCCCCTTGAGGAAAGAGGTTTTGTAAGTCGGTCCCTTCAACGTGATAAATACATCAGGTATATTCAAACAAAAGAGAGTTTTCTTTTGTTTTCCCCTGGCGTCATTTTTTTAAACAATTTTTATTTTATCAGAAAAAGCATGGTAATAAATGAAGAATATAATAACAATAATCGAAGACGTATTAAATAAGGCAACGAAAAGATGTAGAAATAATGATTGGTTTTATCTAAAATCGAAGAAGAAAGAAAACAGAAAAAATTGAGAAGAATTGAATGGACAAGACAACAACAGATAAATATTACAAAGGAATAACGAACACAGCAAATAAAATCTATAACAAGAAAAAGAATGGGTACATTTAAATCTAGAATATATAGAAAAAGAAAGTCATCGTTACAAAATAAAAGAATCTTACAAAAAAAAAATAAACCTTTTTTGTTGTTGTAGATGCCGTCTGCCACGGAGTCGTCAGAAACATTGCAATGCACAGTGGGACAAAATTACAAAAAGTTGGCCAAAATACCCTCCAACCCAACATTATAATATCACATTTTTAGGTGTGTAGTTTATTAATTCAATGTTTTGGGAACCTTTATCTATCCCTAGTACTAACCAATATTCTTACCCGTTTACGCATACGGTCAATATAGATCCGGTTTTTAAAATTATCGGATCGAAGCGAATCTTGTAAGCGTACGTCTACTAGTAAATGTTTGCTTTTGTTACAAATTTGGGATATTAATCACACCCTAGTAGTAAAATTTAAATTTCCCACAATTATTCTTAGTAACTTCAAAAGAAGGATATTAAAGTAACTAGTAATCTAATATAAAACCATTGGAAATTTCGTGTTTCAATGTTGAAGTTACTAAAAATAAGTGCGGCAATTAAAATTTCGTTAATACTAGGGCAGTTTCAGTATGGATTCGGTTCTTCACGGTAAGTAGTTCATAAAATTTTTGCTTACTATCAATTATTACATTTTGTTTGGTATGTTTGAATATTTTCTTGTTAGCGTACTCTCTATCCATTAAAATGAAAATAATACATACTGACAACACAGTTATAAAGATAGACCTAGTTAGACCTGCGCTAATTTTTATGATAGAAGAGAGGTAATGTATTAAGGTATTTGTAAACAAAAAAAATTGGCCGCGTATCGCTGAGCCTTTTTGAAATATTTGCAATTAAAGTCAGTTGCTGAAAAGTAAGAAAAATAGCGATTATCACATTACACCTTTTTTTCTAAACAATTTAATTGATTTTCGAGTTTTCAGCATGTATTAATACTGTAGGGAGAATAGTCTTAATACTCTTGAAATTATTCACTCTTGGGTGATTAATAAAGGAAATGGAAAAACAGCTAATTGAAGCAAATATTTATTTTTGTGAGTTACATTTCTTTTTCCACTGACATTTCGACTGTCAACAGTCGTTTTCAAGATATCAAAACTATTTTGTAAACATTTTTGACAATTGAAAAAAAGACTATATTGACAGTCGAAATGTCAGTTGAAAATAATAAATATTCATTGTATTGATGCCTTCCTTGCCTACTGGAGTTCATACATAAAATTGATAACTCGCGGTCATTCAGTAAGTAATCCAAATAAAGTTGTTAAAACAAAATTGGTGTTCATTGCAACGATAACACATTTTATTCTCAATGATTTTAGTTTCATTAAAACAATGAATGATTATTACTCAATAAATTTAATAAAATCTTTTCTATCGATTTGATAAACTTGTTCATTGGACCAATTTTAATGCATTGTTTCATGTAAACAATGATTTCTTTCATTGTTTCAGGACCCATTTTTGGTTCAGTATATTGCTGTCAGTATCGCCTGGTTGTCTGTTGTAATATATATCCGCTTTCTTATATGTCCTTTGACTGATTTTTGTTGTACAATGTAATATGGTGCATAAACTGTAATATAATAAAACGAGATGAACAAAAGATATAAACGGAAAATTTAAAATGAATGGAACATTACAAGAGGATATTGTATTTGCAGGAGAACAAGGAAACATAACATGCACTTGAGATACTAGCTTAAAGCGAAAACCAAAAAGAAGAGAGCCCCAGCGAAGGACTGGAAGAACTACTAGCAGAAATAAAAAACCTGAAAACATGGTAAAAAGCCAGGAGAGGATCGACATAGAAGCATAATTGTTATAAATATGGAAGACAGTAATTACGATATGGACGCAAAATAAGACGATAAACCGAAATTCGTGATTTAAAACGCGTCTTATGAAGTTATTTTTCTAGTATACTATTACGTTGAATCTAACAACAAGTGCCGCAAAAAATACTATTAACACAAGCCGTATTGTCCCAAGAATCATCCATCAAATGATAAAAACAACTGTAGTGTAACGGCAACGTTATTGTCATTCTAATTTCTATGTTAATTGAAAAAAAAAAGACCCGAACTATATTAACAGCGCAAAAATGAAAAACGATCTTTCTATTTTACCGATGACGATAAATTACGGACGCCATACAAAAAAAAAAAAAAAAACTATTTGAATCTCTTTGTTCCACGAGTCGTGTTACTATTTACGGTAGATATAACAGGATGTGCCATTGAGCGTTTCGCAAAACTCCGTTTCCATTTATTAATATTCACGCGAAGAGGGCGCTTGGACTTTCCGCTAGCTCTCCCATTGGTTTCGGCCCGAATGGCATGGAATTCGAGAAGAAATTAATTAAATGCATGCTTAAACCGTCGGATTTTATTCCGATGCTATTGTAGGATTTGAGTTGCATATTTTATATTAAATTCAAATAACATTCGATGAATTCCGGGTAGGTAGATTAAATCTTGAAATGTAGGCAAACTAAAATAAAAAACTAAAAAAATTCATAAATTAATTTCTAGGCAGGGTTAGGAATCTTTAGAATTATGGTTTAGTGGGATCAGTAGTTGATTGTGCAGTAGTGTATACAGGGTATCTTACCGAAAACTGGGTTTGGAAAAAATCGTTTATAGAAAACTTTTACAGAATTCTCAAAATATTTTTGACTATACAGATGTTCCAAAAGTAGGAAAACGCATACTTACTCCGTTATTTTAAATGGAACAGCCTTTTTTATTATTATATTTTTAAATTCTACGAAGAAAAAGTCACTTTACATAAGCTACTTTATGTTTATTTATAATAACAATATTGTTATTTTCACCTTTGTAAAAAAATGGCTCTGCTATGCATTTGTTTTAGATATTCATATTTCAGGTACCATAAATACATACTAAACATTTATGATATCTCATGCAGAATTTTGTAGATAATTAATGATTTTCAATAATTAACGAATTATACATTAATTTTCATGTTGGCTTAGTAAATAAACTTTATATAATTGAATGAACCCTCGAATTAGTAAATATGTGTTAGTAATAGTAATATCAAATAATAAAATATAAAACTAATAATTTTTTTTAAAAAAAAGAATGATATTTATTGACAATTAGCAGAAATAATAATACCTATTTTTAATAGGGTAGGCCATGACAATTATTTCACCAGCATAATAGTTAAACGTCAAAACAGTCAACTAATAATGTTGTATGAATACTTTGTCTTTCTTGCATGTCAGTGATTGTTTATTTATTATCTTGTTTATTTTATTATATATTTGCTTAATTCCTTAAATAGTATGTATTTTATTCATAAACCATTAAATTAAGACTTGTTTGTCTTGAGCATGTGAACATGTGTTAAATGAACATTGAACCGCAACAAAATATATCCTTAATTAAAAGTATTTACACAATCATTTTTAATTACCAAAATTTATAGCAGATGTTAAAAAACATATCCTCTTTCTGTTAAGCATATTTCTACCCTACCTACTTCTGCAAAGTTCCGCGTAGTTTTTCAACAATTCTACGAAATGGATCAAAATGCCTTCCTCATTCTATTCTTCTTATTTTCCTATGTGAATGGTTCTTCCTTAAACACAACTTCTTTAGAAAGCCCCCAAAAGAAAGACATCGCGGAAAATATATTATATAAAACAAATAATTTTTTTGGAAGAATAGTTGAATGAGAATTTAAGATGGAAATCTCATTATTAACGCGAAGATATTTGCTAAATTATTGATCTGAAACTACAATGTGTATCTATAAAGGATAACAATAATTGTAGGACGACTTACAAGCCACTATACTTGCGTTAATTAACTAGCGCTATTTAATAATTAGGCCATCTTTTCCATCTTAAATTCTCATTCAATTATTCTTCCACTTATTAAGTATATATACGACTTTCTTCGTATAACATATACATTAGGTTGACCAGTAGCACTGAAGATCTTTGGTAAGGTGAAACATATGTATGCTAATATCAATCGAGTGTTACACACCTTTTTAATGTGACCTAAATAATTTTTTTGATAGCTTTGACGAATTATTGTTAACTATTATCAATTAAATATAATGGTTTTTTGGTAGGCTATGGTAATAAACAATTATCATAGCCTATCAACATCGGTAATATAGTTTCTGTTAACCATAGACGAATGTCATTAAATTTCTTTATATTGTCAAAAAAAACAATGTATTACATGTTTTGTATTTTTTGTGATGTATGCTTACCAATTTACGGCTTTATTTATTTAATTATATCGCGTATATATATCAAGCTGACTTGAAAATTAATTGAAAATTCATTGGATTTATTTAAAAATAATTATCTACTATATCATGCATGAGTCGTCACAAATGTCTAGTTTGCATTGAAAGGGCTTTGCTTAAGGGTAAACTTAGCATAAACAAAGATATATCCTGGTATTTCAAAAAATCAAGTTACCTTGGGCTAAAGACAAGCAAATGTTCAGGACTATACCAGTATATAATTATATCGCTTTTAATTTCACTGTTGTATCAAGCTAAGTATGTATGTATGATATTTAAAATATGAATATCTAAAACAAATGCATACTTATACAAACTACGTCGCCTTAACCGGAAACTTTCAGCGGGCCTTTTTTTATAAAAGCGTAAGTCACATTGTTGTTATTACAGATAGACATAGTTGCTTATATAAAATGATGTTATTTTTCTCCGTAGAATTTGGGAAAAATGGAATAATATGTAGGGTGTTCCATTTAAAATAACAGAGTAAGTATTCGTTTTCTTACTTTAGGAACACTCTGTATAGTCAAAAATATTTTTATGTTATGCAGCATTGAATTCTGCAAAACTTTGTATAAAACACTTTTTTTTTAAATCAAAAATAGAACTCTAATTAAAAACACAGTCTTGGATGGGACAGCCTGCATAGTGTACAATACAGAACAAACGCATAGGCAATTCATATAGGAGAATACATTTCAATGGCAAAACAATAGAATTGGAAAATTATGCCTACCCTGATGATGGCATTGGAAACACCGCCGAAACGTCAGATTTAAACAATCCAACAGGCGATTAAAACAGCCCAAAAATCGACTCACATTCAAGAAACTACCAACTTTGAAGTGATTTAGTCAGTAGGCTTCGCCGTTCTTGGTAAGTAACTCGTAGCTTAACGTACAAAATTGAAGTGAGGTGAGCCAGACCGGCAATGAATTAACTGCACCTATTGTTAAGTTTATTTTCCATCAAATAGTATTTCCAGTAACTTCTTAGCTCACGTTAAACACTATTATTAAATTTGTTATTTGTTAATAATATTAATGACCATAGATATTTTCGAACAATCATAAGGGAGTTTTATTTTAATTTCGAAACACTCTATATGGGCAGTATAATTTAGTATCGTGCGGCAAAGATTTGACACACTTATTATCAGCGCGAATGGTAAAACAGACTTATAACCAACGAACATAAAAAGCGCTATTTACCACTTTCTTTTAAATATATACATGTTCAGCTCTGCAGGCCTCTTGTACTCATGGCTTTATTGTAAACTCTTCTCCAGTCTGTTCTATTCCATAGCAGTCTCTCTCAACCTTTAACTCCCACTTCCATCAGATCTCTTTCTACCGCTTTGAGCCATTTCGTTCTTGGTCTTCCCCTCGATCTTCTACCTGATATGCCTTCCTCCAGAACCTGATTTGTTGGTCTCGAGTCTGGTAGCTTGGCGACATGTCCTAGCCATCTCATTCTTTGTGCCCTTATCACTTTAACAATTGAGAGTTGACTATATATTTGCATGAGCTCTTTATTAGTTCTTCGTCTCCTCTGGTTATTCTCTCTCGCCCCTCCATATATTTTCCTCAACACCCTCCTTTCCCACACTGCCACTGCTTCCGCCTCCCTCCGTGGTTAATCTTCCACCTTCTTTTAAATAAAAAGTAAAAAAGGAAGATTTCAAATCTGATTTATCAAAATGACATAATCAATTAGCAGACATTAATTTTCGCACCACCCAATATATATAAATAACCTCGACGTGGTGTAGCTGATAAATGAAACATCAGGGTGATATTAAGCCAAAACTTAAGTCTCGCAAAGCTTATTAGATTACGACGTGCCGGCGGTACTTAACTTATTAAGATTTTATTAATTGCGCGCTTGGGCGCCTTGGAGCCTTCCAAGGAGGCAATAAATAACCCCCGGCGAAGTCCCCGCTTTCATAATAAAATCCCACCGTCCCGGGCAATTTATAAGTTTTCTGTAAATTAAATACATATTATTCATGTCTCCCGGTTTAACTACGCCCCAGAGGAGAAAATTAAATTTGCACCGGTCGTACGAGCGAGCATGACAAGCTCATAATTTTTGTATGTAAACTCTGATGTGAATGAAACCCGCGGTGGCATTAACGAAAAAAGAAGTAACTTTTTGTCCTACTTTTCCGTGTCGCGCAACTTTTTAAAATTGAAATTAACATAGTGTTGGGTTTACTGTATCCTGCCAAGGACAGTTTAGGGTATAGCTTCCAAAATGTAGTCAACAGATTATAAAATGTAAAGACCCGATATTTTATATTTGGAAAGATAGGTAGAAGAAGAAAGGGTTAAACTTCTTTAAGCCAATACATGTAGGGTCTTCACAGTTCACATATCTACACTTTAATAAGTCTTTTTGTTTCATTTTCCTCACTAACCGCCTCAGGTTATCCTATCCTGTCACTTCCTTCTATGTTTTCTTTGGCTTTCCTTCTGTTGTACGTTATAGTTCTGAAAGGATTTTGTTGGATATCTGCAAGGACTATTACGAAGTATTGAAGGAAGTAAAGAGAAGAAAATAAAAGTATAGATCTTTCCCGCTTCGCTGAGCCGAATCCGTTCTTATCCAATGAAGTATTTTGTGGTGACACGACTCCAAAGTGCTAGTTTCCAGGTGTTGCAGATTTTGTAGCCATCTTTGCGATTGAAATTGTTGGAGTTCTGCATTATCTCGGTTCATTAGTGAATTATTCTAGGATTATAGTGACTAGTTTTGGCTAAAATCTTGACTTTCTCGGCAGATCATTGACGATTGCAGTTTTCTCCGGTTTTGTCCAAGGCGAATGCCACTTTGATGTTCTTTCATTCTGCACTGAATGCTCCGTCCTGTTTAGCTGACATAGTTCTTTACACCTTCACATTTAAGTTTGCATATGGCTCTCATTTGTAGTTTCGCCAATACGTCTTTGGCAGCAGTTGGCAGTTGCTCTATCTTCGTCACTGTGTTGTCTCTTTTTTCCAAAGTTCTCTTCAGTCTGTCAGTAACTCTGGCTATCCAAGTACGTTGTTTATCCTCTTGGCTGTTGGTCTTAGTCTTTGTTTCGTTTCCATGATTTCCATATCTCCTTACTGTTCCCTTTCTTAACAATATATTAGTAAGGGATCTCTTCTGTGTGAATAATGGTGAGATGTTGCGGGAAGGTATCAACCTGTGTGTGTCTTCTTACAGCATATACTATGACCCAATCTGTTTTCATCGGTGTGTACTACCAGCATGTCTGGGAATGGTATGGTGCCATTTTCTTCCATCTCCATTGTGAATATGATTTTGGGGGTTGACTATTGATATGAAGGGAAATTCTTCCGGCGCTTGTGGTCTATGGCGCCACATTACTTAGGTGTCATTAATGTATCTGTACCAGCACCTTTGTTTTCTCCTGTTAGACGGGATGGCTGGCATAATTGGTCAAAAGCTTCGACAATGAAGGTATTGACTTGTCTGTATCTTCTTACGGTACAACACTATGATTCAGTCAGCTTTACTTGCAAGTGTGGGAATGGTATGGTGCCATTTTCTTCGATCTTCATTGTGAATTTTATGTTGGCATGATCGCTAGTGATATAGAGTAGTAATTCTTCGAGTGCACGTGGTCCATGGGGGTCTTTCAGAGCGAGATTTTCCTGGTTTCCCTCACTCCTTGGCAAATGCTGAGAGACGAACATCTTAAGTCGCTCCACCGGCGCAGGCGTAATAATAACTCATGGCTGGGCCGATGCCCTCTGTAATTGGCGAAAGCTGTTGAGGATGCTAAGGCATGAATTATTATTATTATATACTTATATATAATCAGCGGCCAAAAAGTAAAGGAAGACCATGGCAAAGACCTTACTCTGGGAGCAGGATCTGGAAAGAAGCCCTGCCGTCTTCAGCCAGCTGAAGACACATGTAAAATATAAGTTATCGTTACATAAAGGAAATTGCAATTACAAATGTTGCGTGGTCATAAGTTGTTGATTTTAAAATGATGGAAAAGATCATCTCCCATTTAATATTTACAATCATAATCAAAGTTTTTGGTTCTTTCTTCGGCTAGGTGGGGACACATTTCCCTATATACCTGTCCTATTAAAGACCTCTTTGCTGCCAATCTTCCTCCGGGTGGTAAGCCTTCTATATTCAATCCCATTAGTTTCTAAAGAACATCAGTAAAATGTATTTGAGAGTTCTCTTCCACAATTTCTTTTATTCTCCTTTCTAGAGTTCTATCTAGTTCTTTGTTCGCTGCTATGGCTTCGGAACAAGGCCTTGATGCCCCAGGAAAAACAACTAATATAATACTCAGATTATTACGACTGCCCTTATATAAACATGTGTCAATAACTTGACTGGCAACTTCTTGTAGATCATTCGTTATTTTTAATCTTGAATGTATAATCTGACAAAGCTCTTCATTAGTCATTACACCCCATATTCCGATCTCTTGTATTGAAAATTTCCAAGCGTTCGATTAACCGTTAAATTTCCATTTACTCTTTGTAATATAACAGAGCCACCAGCTTTAAAAAATCTTTCTCTTTCTACAGATAATTCGGATGATTCTGAAGATGAAAATCGCCTCGAAAGACCAATGTTTTGACTCCAATGAAGACATCCAAGTGCACTGTAGAAAAAATTTGCAGCAAAATTACATGTAAAATCGTTGGTAACAAAGTTGCCTACAATTTTACAGGTAAATTTGCTTCATAAGGTAACATTCTACCATCTAGTAAATTTCACATGCTGATGTGTTTTTCAAAGATTGTACTGTAAATTCGTATGTAATATTTATATGAACTCTATATTTACCGGACACTGAAGTAATTTTCATATGTATTTTTATAAATAGAGCAAGCAATTTACCTAATTCTTTTATAGCTCCTAATAGGTCATACTGAATCGCTCAACCAGGGATCAAGAATGAACACGCTTTCGCGAAATCTACGATTGTGACGTACATGATATCATTGAGCCAATAATAAGTTCGACAAACGAATAGAATTACCTACGCGCTCAGATAAATAATCCGCGAATTTCGTATTTCCATGATATCTATAGTTTTACCAGAAAATTCAAGTAAAAATAAATAAATATAAAAGATCCTCATATTTTTACAGCAAATTAATAGTTCACTAGTAAATTACTTTTAAAGTGCACTAATACCCCAAAAAATCTCAATTTTCACTTTTAAGTAAATTTTTGAGAGTAATTACAAAATTGTACATGTTCTTTCTGTATTTTCTTTTGAAGTTTTGTTACATCTTAAATTTACATGAAAAAGCTATAAATTTTACCGAAATTTCTTTTTCCATGTTAAATATCCTAGAAAAAACACGTAAAACAAAATTTACATGACTTATTGTGGTAAATTCACAACGTTATTACATGTAATATTCCTGATTTACCATGGCAAAATTACTGTAATTTTTTACAGTGTGGGATCGCAACGGGTTTTGAACACCCTTCACTCTGCGGACTTACAGGAGTGCTTCAAAAAATGGGAACAGTGCTGGTATCATGGCATCCATGTCCAAGGTGAATACTTTAAAGGACGTAAATATAGTTTTTTGATTTTTACAATGAAATTCTTCGATATTTTGGGTTGCACCTCGTATTGTAGCTTTAGTTCGACAATTTGACATAATCTGTTTAAACTCTCATACATACTTCTAACTGCTACGTTTAGTTTCATAATATTTGAAATCGATTGGCCTTTTATCAGTTCGTCTTCAGAAGATTCTTTCCTTTCAAAGCTTCCTACTTTATATTTTACTTCATCAGTTTTCCCCCTACGAAGGTGCTCCCTCGTCACCTCGGCACTAGAGCTGAGTGATGCAAATTTATATAAACTCCGCTACTTTCAATTACGCCCTCCTCTCGAGAACCCACCGGCGGAAGAAGCGAGATCCATTAACTAAGTCTTTCTTTGTACTAGACTAAGAAAGCCATCTATCACCTGCAGAACTTCACTAGGCATGCAAAGTGCACATTAGCGCCCCGACCAGACGTACGTAAGCCGCGATTTGCGACCGAGATACGTGGCAGTGGTGGCGGCGCCGGTGAGGATCGGCGAAAGGTCGGAACGAGGTAGGTAACTGGGGGATGGGGAGACGACTGCTTCCATCCGGTCTGTCCCGTATATACACGTGCCTTCTCCATTTATTAAACTTGTTGCCGGGGCGTTGCGGATGTTTCTTTTGTAAGGTCGCGTTCGGTGCGGATGAATGGCCCGAATCGGCTAGCGTTCGCAGAGTGTAAACACTCCCGTAAACCGCGAAGTGCCTTGCTCGATAACGGCCCTAATGGATCCTCGAATACTCGATTCGAATTAAAGGCTTCTCTCCAGTTACTTTTGATTAAATTCTGTTTTTAATGGTCGCATTTGCCGAAGGACGTACAGCGGTTTCTTTGTCACGTCGACTGCGAATTTATTGGGTAAGTTCGCTTGAAAAAACGGATTCTAAAGGTTTTGGTTTAAATGTATTTCAACCATATGACAGCGAGACTATAAGCATGGATATATCACCCGGAAGTAGTATACTTTTATCAAAATGTATATCATTTACATATAATATATACAGTAAAGACTCAAGAACATTCCCTTTTGGTACACTTCGTTTGAAAACAACTTATCAAAACCACCTACACTTACACAGTGTGTTCAAACCTTTTCTACAGATTTCTTCTCACCCTATAACCGAATAAAAATCGAATGCTTTACTTACGAACATCACTGCCGTTTCATAATTGTAAGAGGGGTGTCTCTTTAACTCTTTTCATCAATTCCAGTCGCTAGTCTTCTATTCACAAATATTTAGCGTATATGATGCACCTACATAAGTTAAGTAGAACCATATGGAAAACTTTCTTATTATTAATTTTAGAAAAGAAAAAGTTCTTTAATATCTGAAGCCATCAGATATCAATTTTGCTATGCCATCTGCGAGGTCTGCTCAAAAATATGAATTTTTGGGCAAGTGTAAGATGCCTCAATTGTGGACGACATCAGAAATTGTTATATAGGAAAGTTAATCTAAACTAAAAACCATATTGTAATATGCAATCCCCAATCATCTACTCCAAAAAAAATAGGTTTTGTATTTTACTAACTTTCTTCTATAGTCGCATTGTAAACTGATGTCTATACATTAATATTTAACCTGGGATGCATTGACAATAAAATTGTTGACACAACCACAGTTCGTACAGAAAGCAATAAATTATGACCGACGATTTGATTTTTGTCCCCTTATCTAAGGAGAGTAAGAAGACGATTCCTTTTTGATGGAACAGTGTAATCTTTACAGATAAAGCAGCATTTGCTTAGGACGCAACTGTCGCTTCCAAAAATAGTTGTGATTGGTTGGTAGTGGTAGTAACCCTATTTTTTCAAATTAAAACTCGCCATCAATATTCTTTCAAGACGAATGCATTGTGTGGCACTTACAAAACAGAATGATTGGACTGTACTTTTTAACTTTAATTGCAATGTTAAATTTCACATTTCTCTGCTACTTCTTTAATTATATTCCACATAAGTGCTTTGCTTGTTTTCGGAGTTTTCTATTTGATTCAAAGATTTTTCTTTTGTACTGTTTATAAATTCATTCTCATAGGTAATCTTGCGTCGACGGTATTCATTGTAAAGCGCAGGAGCTTTTGTTACTTTGACAACTACAGCTAAGCCATCAAGATAATTTTTCATTTACTTGATATGTTCAGAGACGCATTCTTTGTTTGATTTTATCTTTATATGAGCTTCTTTATAACTTTTTTATATGAGCTTCTTTACTCAGGAGCTTTTCTGAGCAGCTTTCGTGATAAGTTCTTGCTCAGGACGTCTTCTGAGCAACTTTGGTTGGGAGATTTTCAAAGCAACTGTCGTGAGCTTTTTGCTTAGGAGTTTTTCTGAGTAACTTTCGTGAGATGCTTTCTGCTTAGAAGCTTTTCTGAGCAACTTTCGTAAGGAGTTCTTTGTTCAGGAGTTTTTCTGAACAATTTCCGTGAGGAGCTTTTTTCAGCAATTTGGTGAGGGATTTTTGGTGAGGGGCTTTTCTGAGTGACTTTTGTGAGGACCATTTTGCCCAGGAGATTTTTTGAGCAACTTTTGTGAGGAGCTTTTTGTTCAGGAGCTCTTCCGACCAACTTTCGCTAGAAGTTTTTTGCTCAGGGGCTTTTCTGAACAACTTTTGTGATGAACTTTTTGCTCAGAAGCTTTTCTGAGTAACCTTCGTGAGGATGTTTTCGCGCAGGAACTTTTCTGTGCACTTTCGTGAGTAGTTTATTGCTCAGGAGTTTTTCTAAAGAGCTTTTGTAAGGAACCTTTTGCTCACAAGCTTTTCTGCGCAACTTTCGCGAGGAGCTTTTTGTTCAGAAGTTTTCATGGCATGGCCTGATGATGTCCATTGTAATTGGCGAAGCTGTTGAGTTGTGCTAAGGCATGAATTATTAGTACTATTTATTTCCTGTTTCCAGTTTTTGATGTTGCTACACAACTAACAAATTATAAACTAGGGAAGGCAATTTAGTGAGAAACTGATAGCTATATAAATTGCAAAATTTTCCTTCGATAACCAATAGGTTTCTATGTAGTTGTACTACGATTCGGGTATCAATCAATATTTTGGACACCTTAAGTAAACAGCAAAACTTTCTAAGGCAACATACTGAAAGAGCATTTTTTAGTTGTGGAAAACACCTGAAGGCATTCGTTCACTGTCATCAAAAGGTGAGCAGACATATTATTTACATAAATTACGCTTGAAAGTTTTCCTAACGCCCACACAGGAAACACATGGTTTACACCCGTACAAAATAGAGAATGGAACAATAAATTGCGAGCAATTTAAACTATGTCACACAAAGCAATGTAAACAGATTCAAAGCAGCTCCTCTCGACGAACGCAAACACGCGGCTTTTCTCCTTTTAACGGACTCCGTTTCCGAGGACACACGGCCCACGCGGACGTGAAAGGGCCAAAAGGTCTGATTTATGAACATGATTTTACACACCGGTTCCACCAGGGCGACTCCCGTTACACACGATAGGAACACATAAAATTTTATAGTGACAATAAAAATTACTAACAGCTCCGGTTATTCGGTAATTTACCCATTCGATCGTCGGATTTTTTTTCTTCGCCCTATTTCTTTTGTTATTAAACAAACAGCGTCTGGAGAGCAAGGAGGCGACGCGAGCGCCAGATGACAGCTACGGACGTTGATTTAAGCCGACAAGGTTTGGGGCTTTTTAACCCGCTCGACTCCGTGATGAACTTCCCGTGGCGTAATAAAAGCAAGAAATTTTCCCTTTTAACTTTTCGTATAAAGAGAAACTTTTCACTTTTAGGTTTCAATGTGGGTTTAGCTTTTTTATTCGGATAGAATTCACCGCGACGCTTAATAGAACTTAACTTAAGAACTGATAGACACAGGAAGATAAAAATAAAAAAAAAAATTATTAATTTCAGTGTAATTTTGGAGGATTTGCATTGCTCCATGGAGTGCTATGATAGTCGTTTTTGTTAATTTAACAATGATCAAATTAGCAGAATAAAAGCGTGTGGCAAAAGTTGTACAGCCAATATATTTACTAATGAAGATAACAGTTGCAGATCTTCATATTGCTAACAATCTTGTATGTATGTATGTAAATAGAAGGGTGATGTTACACTGCGACCTAAAGATCCATTGTGTCCCCTATTCTTGCTACTTTACAGCTGGCCTTCCAATCCTATTCCTTTCAGAAAGTGTAGGATGTCAGAGGGCCCCAGTAAGTCTCCCTCTTCGATTTCACATGCTCCCATGTGCAATGCCCTCGAGTTGCACAGTGTTAGGCAGTTTGAGAGGAGGTGGATGGGTGTTTCATCTTGTTCCCCACAAAATCTACATTCAGAATCTTTTTCCAATCCAAGCTTACTCAGGTGTCCTTTCAGTCTACAATGGCCTTGAAAGTATTCCTGTTATTATGGAAACATTGTCCTTACTGAGGTTGATGTATTCTGTTAACCTCTTATGGTTATAGGTTCCCAGAAGAATTTTACTTTGCCCATTCTCTGGAGATTTTCCCAGTAACTGGATTTCCTCTGCTGCATTTCTATTTTCAGTTTCTTCAGTATTGTATTGCTATTTAACCCGCAAAAGGGTTCACGCCCTACAAAAGGCATTCTAGCCCCTTTTCTTTTGCAAGGTTATCCGTTATTTCGTTTCCGTCCACTATGACTCGGAACCCACAGGAGGGTTACTTTATTTCTTTTGCCTAGCTCATTTAATTTCCCTAGGCATTCCCAGACCATCTTGGAACTGATTTCATATGAGCTAAGCGCCTTGATGGCTGCTTGACATGATGATAATCTCCTGCTTCCGATAGTTCCTATTCATATTGAACTGAACACATCTTTCAATAGCGTGTATTTCCGCCTGAAATATACTTGGGTATTTTCCCAAGCTTTCGAAATATGTGGTATGTTTTGGAGCCATCAGTATACCATTTGATGGCATTTCTATTCAAGTTCAAGATGGTGTTATGATCCCACTCGCTCCTGTTATTTAGCTTTATGGTGAATTCTTCACAAAGCTAATTTTTTTAACATATCATCCCGGGCATATCCCAGGTTTGATCACCGTCAGGAGATTGAGGCCTATGCCTAATCATTCCTTCCTAGACCATTCTTAGGGCGGTTCTTTTCGCCACGCCCTCTACTACAATGTGGAGGGGAGTAAGATCCAATACTACTTCAATAGCTGCTGTTGGGCAGGTTCTCATAGCCCCCGTTATGCATGCACATGCTAATCTTTGCACTTTCGACAGGTTAACTCTCGCGATGGCCAAATTAGTTCTTTTGCTCCATGCTACTGATGTATATGTGGTGATCGGTTTCACTATCGCTGTATACACCCAAAGTAGTATTTTTGGGTTGCATCCCCAATTTTTTCCTGCAAAGTTTCTGCACACCATCAGAGCTCTTTTGGCCTTGTTGGTTACTTCAAGTTCATGTTTGTTGCATAGAAGTTTATTGTCTAGGTAAGCCTACATATTTAAACTTCTGCTCTCCATTCTATATTTTGCCCATCCAATTTTATGGTTCTAAGATTGGATTTTTTTTCCTGGTAAATACTACTCGGGTTGTCTTAGTGGGGTTGAGTCCCATCAATTGACACCATCTTCTCGTGAAGTTCAATCCTCTTTGAACTATGTCACAGAGGGTATTCCCAAATTTGCCTCTTGGGTATATGACAATGTCATCAGCATACCCTTGACAGATCCGTCAGTCCGCATAAGAGTTCGTCTACTATTAGGTTCCACGTAAGTGGGGTGTAACTCCCCCCTGTGGGCATCCTCTGGTCGTACTAACCGAGATGGTTTTATGTCCCACCTCCGCCTCCACCGACCTGGTAGACAGTAGTTGCGGCATCCATCTAGAAGCCACGCCGCCTACCCCCTATTAATTAATGCTTTTTTTGCTTCAAAGCGCCCTCTATGTCTAGAAAGGCGCACACTACGGTTTCTTTATTCGTCAGGGCATCTTGGATTTTGTCCGTCAGCTCCACTAATGCAGTCTCAGTGGATTTGCCTGTTTGATGGGCGTGGTGACAAGGGTGCTAACAATCTTGCACAACTCATTAAATACTCCGGAAAAAACATCGAATCCAAAAAGAAAGACCACAAATACATAAGAATATATTTATTTATATTTCATTTGCCTATACAGTCACATATTTAAACCAGTAGACAGCGAAAAATAATGTGAGAAAATATTGTTCTCTGAAATTGAAGTGTAGACGAGGAAAACTTAGATATACATTAAAATAGATTCAATGTGAAAATGTATACATTATATTAATTAGCTTAATATCTTTTCCATGTTTCAATGTTACGATGAAGAAGTGTAGTTGCCGCTACGATTGCATGCAATGTAAGCATTAAAAATGCGTAACTATACTCAATTCTTTTTCGTGTGGGTTTATATGTAGGTAGCGCTGCTGAAAAAAATCTATTTAACCCTTAATTTCACAATAATTGAAATAAGGAAGAAGGCGAACTCCATTCTTTCCACGAAACCAACGGGCCGGATCGAGAACGTTCAAAATAACGTCGCCGTCAAGGCCCATTTTAAAAAGTCAATTACCTATTCCCGTTTTCCCGTGCCGTCTGCTAATGTTCTGCCAAACGGGCCCTGGCCCTCCGACAGAACGACATTAACAGAACGTTTTCCCGCCGCCTCCAGCTAAAGGTCTAGGACTTATCGCCCGTGGGGAGAGTCGAGACGAAGCTCGCCCTGCCTCTGTTGTGTTCTTACTTCCGGCTCGTTGTCTCATAATTATCTTACGTAAGCCGCAACTCGGTCTAGAACTTTTAATAAACACGTCAGTTCTTGTTTGAACTGAACGCGGCAGACGTCTTCATCTCCTGGGTTCGTGTTTTTCTCCTCTTCTCTTCTTTTGTACGGTTAGATCGGCCCACCCATTCGATGTAAGAGGACCGGAGCTTCTTTAAGTTTGACTCGCACATTTTATAAGGTATACTTCGTGAAGTAGTTCGTTACATTAATTACCTTTTTTTTGGTTCGTTGAAAAAAAAATCCAACATGTTCTACATAAATATATACGAGGGTGTATTGAAAAATTCTTAATCTAAAGTCAAAATATTTTATTATCCAACATACTCTCCTCTTAATTGTATACATTGATTACAACGAACGTGCAACGCCTCTAGACCTTCCAAAAACAAATTTTTATCTTGCTCTGCAAACCAGGTCTCCACATTCGCTTCTATCTCCTTGTCGTTGGAAGAAAATTTGCGACTTTATAAACTTTTTTCAGGCCGCGTATCCACGCATATCTGTTTGTAGCCGAATAATAGTTATAAATTTTCATCATTATTATTACAGCGATACGCGGAAGCGGCAATGGAACTCAACTAAACTCACCTAACGAAATAATAAACTGATTTACGATTCGCGAAGCAGCAACGTTTGGAAATTTAATATCGGCTATCATATCTTTTTATGTTCGTCTACGTGTTTCACATGTATCTATGCGCCTGTGACCGCTTATACACTATGCACGAAGTACTAGATGTGAGCGCATATACGTGCATGGATACGGTTTCAATCCCATCAATTTTGCACGGCGTTAAACAGTGTGACGTAACTGGGAGATCGATGCCAATTTCTCGATGCGGTTCGTGTTCGAATTAAGGAATTTCGGTGTACACGAGGACACACTGTGTCTCATGATGCATCCGTTACATGTACGATTACATGAAATGCTGCACGATCGATGGAAGCTGCGTGTGTGGAACAAAGATGATATTTTTAGATGCATACTTAATACCTAATATTATCAGGATTTCATTGCAGATTCTTTTACACAAGCTGTAAGATATCTATAGTATCACTTCAACTATATGGAAACCTAAATATTCCAACGTTATAAACTGAAGATTGCATAAGCAAGAAAAACAAAAGGGAGAAAAAAGAATAAAAGAACGAAACCTTTTCTGCACTACCGGTTTCGGCTTTTCCGCCTTCTTCAGGTGCGTCAATTGTCTTTTAAATTAACTGTCACAGATAGAAGAACACATTATGTGTTTTTTTTAAGATAAAGCTCACCGTCGCCAGAGGGCGCTGTCTAACTTCTTTTTGATTGAATTTTAACAGACATAATGTAGATGAAAAAAAAAACTTTTTATGATTGCTGTGTACTGATTGAATTTGAAAATGCAAAATGAATATTAAAAATGAAAAATTAAATTAGCTAGCTAAACGGATAAAACGGCGCAAAAGAACAATTAATCTCAGAGTTACCCTCGCGAATTAAAACTTGAATCTAACCACGAAAGGTAAAATGTGAGTGAAAGAAAACTGACTTTCTTAAATACCCCAAAAATTGAAAAGGTTTAATTTAAAATAAAAGAACTGAAATTTTAAACTCAACGACATTAATTAACAAACAAAAATTTATTATAAAAAAAAGAAAAAAAAAAACAAGTTAATTACAATTTGCAGAAAAAAAAGCCGTGAACAGAGGGTTCTGGCCTAAATCAAAAACTGCACGTGATTCTAAATTAAAAGAAAATAAATTCGTGGAACACTACAAATTATACAAAACTGAAAACTAGTAGCAAGCACAAAGCTTCTATTCACCCAACCGAGGTGACAAATAAAATAATTTAAAACAAAACAGCAAAATGGAAAAACGGAAAAATTAATTCTGTAAAATATAATGAGAAAATTAAAACTAAAATCTATCTTCCTGCACGAAAATAATAAATGATCTTATATCTATAATGTGCACACATCAATATAATAATAATTATTATAAAACGAATTTCTTGATGGACAGAACAAAACAAATTATACAAATTAAAATACGATATCAAATGAATTAACAAAATGGCAGCAAAGATTCAAAAATACATGAACTCACGCTGACAGGGTGAAAGGAATGAGTCCAAGGTTGAACAGTGTTTAGCATACAGCACAACGCAGTTGCGCACTTCAGGACAAAAAATAAGGCGCTGACAGAAGAACAAATAAAAGACATTAAGGTGGAATTTAAATTTAAAATAATTAAACACTGAACACTAAATTAATAATACAACTAACTCTTTACCTAAAATTTATACAAAAATAACATTATTATGAAAATTTCTTGAAACAATGATTCAGCAAAAATCATGACAAATTAGGCAAACTTAAAATACCCTCGCGAAATGTGGGTTGCCACAGCAGTATCTTGTTATTCTATCTATCAGTGATAACTTTTAGAAGTCTAAGACATGCAGGTACTTGACATCTAGGCATTTGGATGCTATAAAATTCTAATTAATGTGAGCACATTAATAATACAAAATATGGTATTTGATACAGCTTGCTAAAATGGCAACAAAATATGTCAGAAATTGTTGATGGTTAAGGCCTTTTTCAGACGAGGCGATTAGTTGATTCCACTAATTGAAGGGACGGTTTTCAAGAAGCACAGTGATGTGCCAAATGATTGGGAACCACACGGACTCCGTGTGAAAGGGTCCGGGCGGTTCCCAATCATTTGCTACAGCACTATGCTCCTTGAAAACCGTCCGTTCAATTAGTGGAATCAACTAATCGCCTGGTCTGAAAGAGGCCTAAATATGTTTTTTGTGGCTGTTAGGTAGTTAGGTACACCAGAGTTAAATCATATTTATCTTTTCAAATGAAGAATATTCAGATGTAACAGTAATATATGGACAATGTGGTCAAAATGCAAGAATGTCGGAATCATCGCACGGCGATAGATTCCCTAATCGAGGAAGTTTTAGCAAAGATACATTTATTCGTGCAGTTACAGTGTTAAAAACTGCTGGTCATTCTCCAAAGATAAGGCCTCTTTCAAACGAGGCCATTAATGATTCCAATTAGTGAACGATGATTGTCAAGGGAGCTAGTGATGTAAAATAACACATACTCGTATCTTCAACGGATGACTCAACACAAAAGACATTACCCAGCATTCGTTTTTTACACTAGTCGCCTAGTTGAGTGTTTATAGGAAGCAATTGGAAAAGCAAAAGGGTCAAGGAGAATCCTCTTCGAAGGATGATTGTGACTAAGGATTGTATACCGGTTAACCGGTAAATTGACCAAAAAACGTTCGGTAAATTACAAAAATTTACCGGTAATTCGGTAAATGAAAAATCCATACCAGAAATTTTTATCTACGAAATATTGTATTTATAGATATGTATTTAAAGGTCTAAAGAGGCATTGAAAATAAAAAAAAATAGGTAAGTCCAAGTAACAATATACCCACTTATTAATTTTATGGGAGATGTTTTTTGTTTAATTTTAATTTAAACTTTCTTGAGATTGAGTACCGCTGTAATAGAGAATATAGAAAAGAAACTGACAAAAACTTTTGATTAGAAACGTATAACTTCCATTCCACCGAGTTAGTCAGAAAGAGAAAGAATCAAAAAAAATTCAACAAAAAAAAGCAAAAAATTGAAAAAAGGTCGTGTAGAAATTAAAAGAAAATAAGAATGGAAACAAGATGGATAACGAAAAGCAACGCAAAGAAAAGCGAGATTAATGTTCATTTGTTGCTAGAACGATAGGAAGCAAACACCCCACTTTTGCTACTTGCCTTTGTCAACAAGTGCAATTTCAATTCTCTCATTTTAAGGTTTTTTTTTTGTGTGGATTTTATTTATCTCTACAAAAAGTTGAGTTAGCATATGCTCTGGAGTTTTTTTTGAGATTTTTAAAAGTTTTAAATCGTTTTCCTCAAAGAGGAAGTAAATGTCTCATTTTTTAATATTTAAAAATAATAATAATAATTCAGTACAATGTAATATGTAAATATTGTATGTAATTTTTTCATATTATAATATATAAGAACAACATTCCACATATTTAAATTAATAGCATTTTAATACACCACATTATAAAGAAATTAATGCAACATTTGTTTGTAAAAATTTGAACCTTAATATTTTGTTTACTTCTTACAACTGTTTAAATAATTAAATACAAATATTTATTACAAAATTCTAATATTATGCCTTAAGATTATGTAAATATGTATTATTCTAGCCTAATTCTAGCCCTATTTTCTTGGGGAATCCATTAATGTCACACATGAAAAAAATTAACCGGTATTTTACCGTAAAACGTATTTTGCTCTTTTCATTTACGAATTAACGGTAAATAAAAAATCGGTAATTTTACATCACTAATTGTGACATAGGAAAATAATTAATGAAGCAACGAATGAACCCACACATTCCTTGGACTGAGTTTCCTTTTTTGCATCTCTGTTTGCAGGAGAAGAAGCATAAGGAAGGCTCCTATTTCCTCGTGTTCCAACATTGTACTAACCTTTCATTGGGGATAAAAATTAATTCCAGAAGTTGCTGCATATGAAACCAGCCTAAGACCTCTTTCAGACGAGGCGATTAGTTGATTCCACTAGTTGAACGGTTGTTAAGGAGCCCGTGTGAAAGGGTTCGTATAAATTTGTTCCTTGACAACCGTCCGTTGAAGTAGTGGAATCAACTAATCGCTTCGTCTAAAGAGGCCTAAGTCTTCATAAGACATTTAACTAGTTGAGTCAACTAGGCAACTAAGTTGAACCCAACCAAACCGCCTCGTCTGAAGATCAAACGAAGACAGCGATAAATAAAACACCAAAATTGCAGATGTTGCTTACAATTTGCACATTTCTATATGATTACTTAAGTTTACGCCACATCGGTTGGATCAGTACACATAAAATATTAAAAATGAGTAAATATAAACCACTTAAATTATATTTGTTAGTAATAATATCACTTTACTTCCTTATGATGGGCCACACATCATACACATATGCAATATAATATACGGAATGGGTCAATATATTTACCTTGCTAGTTTGGAAATTGATGTTTGTCCGAATTGTACGATGATGGAGCGGCTGTAAAGGGCGGGCATTGTTTCCGAGAGGAGCTTTCGGGGCTTCTTCGGATCCTTGCATGAGCTTTCGCAGCGCATATAACTGAAAAAAGGATAGTTCTATTAGCCTTTTCATTTAGTATCGGAGGGTTGTATTAGCGTACACCGAATTCCTAGAAGTGTTTGATGAATGGATCCCTAGGGAATTAAAAAAAAATCGTACAGACGAAACACGCGCTGAGAAGCTCTAAATTGGATATAGTTAAAAGTTTTCGTTTAGTAAATACTAAGGGCGTGTCAGTTGAAACTACCTAATTTATCAGGTATCTATTTTATTTACTTTGCCTTAATACCTCCACGTAAGTATAATTTATGGAATCTTACACGTACAAGTGTTGAACAAACCATTAAACCCATATCAAGAAATGCTCAATGCGTGAAATTCCTTGTTCCGTAAGTAGCAGATCCACCGGACACGAGCTGGGAGCTCTCGTGAATTATGACGATGAAATATACCGTCATGTTATCTACGCCACGACCTTTATCCTCAATTTCCACCACGGTCTGGAATATGTTCGCGTTCCAAGTGACCGCCGGTTGTGTTCATAGCCAGATTCCAGAGTTCCGAGGAAATATGCGCTCGGGATAATTTATTGGCAAATCTTGAAGTTGTAACAACTATTAATTTTGCTTGTAGGACTAGCAGAACCCACATTCCAAGTATTTTTTTTTTCATGTATATAGTTATTCAAAATGAAAATCCAAATATTATCTAAAGAGCTGTTTAAAATCGGTTAATTATAACGCTGCCCTATTAGACATGATGCAGTTAAAACAAGACTTTGTTAACACTTTTGGCACTGACTATTGTTAACTGGATTAGCAGATTGTGCAAAAGATATTTTTTCTTGTATTCTGATTAGAGCTACTGGGTTGATCATCTGGACTTATCGAACTAAAGAGTGTACGCACTTGAGACTGGTGGTTGTGTGGTAGATTGTTTGTGTAGATTCTTTTAGTCTCTTCCAAATCCTAAAGCCTCCTAGAAGGTCATATGCTCGGGTTTGTAAGAACAACGACTTATTTTTGTATTTACTATTTGGCTTGAGGTATACATAACTAAGCTGTCTATACCTGCGATATTAAGTGGTAAAAGAAAAAGAAGACTGAAGAACTAATTCACTTCAACATGTAATGGTGCGTTTTATCGAGCCCCACGTTAGGGAGTCAAATTGTAATGGAAAGGATTATCGGCCCACGTGTGAGAGTTAGATTGGGTCTTAACTTGCTCTACTCTATACGTTAAGATGTAATGGGGATATATCAGTTATGATATATATGATTTGGTAATGGCGCAAAATTTTTAACAAATAATATCTATTAATTGGTCTATCATGGTACACGGTTATGTCCAAATTGATTGATGTTTAGATATAAAATAGACCAATAGGTAAGAAAAAAAATCAATTTAGTATTACAGGTGATTATTGGCTGACATGTTTTGGCTGACTAGCCATCTGTTGGTTTTTTTTTATCTAATCTATTAATTAATTGAAATAACCAAAAAGCTAGCGTGAGAATCTTTTCTCGATTAAAATAACCGCTCTCTGGGTATGTGATTCTACGAGTATTTGGACTATAATTCGACCGTGTATGTTGATATATTATATAAAATAAAGATTTGATTTTACTATGAAAAAATCTTTATAAGACATCAAGCTCAGATTTAATGTAATTTAGTGTTACAACAATACTGTAAAGTATGGAAAGATATGAATGAGGATTTAAGATGGAAATGCTTTCTTATTACTGAAGATATAGACTTTCCATCAAATTCTCATTAATTATTCTTCTACTTACTAAGTATATATACGACATTCTCCGTATAATGCATTAGATTGACCAGTAGCACTGATGATCCTTGGTAAGGTGAAACCTATTGCTGTGGCCTGGCATCTCGGTTGTTTAAATTTCAGTGGTTTTTTTTTTCTCGATAAGCCTTTGTCAATGTTGCGAGAAATTTCAAATTGTTTTATTTTGTATAAGGTTTAGTTATTGAGTTAATTGTTTAATTTATTTATTTAAACGTTCAGTTTGTTTAAATTTATTTCACTTTATGATTTGTTAGTATTTGCTCATGTAGCTCATGTCCTTCTTAGAAGTTTTCTTCTTCGATGATCCTTAGGCGTAGCGCACGCAGCTGTTGTTTTATATGTATGCGACTGTTTAGCGTTGTAAGTTTCTGGATAGACGTTAAAGAGTAAGTAGATGTAAATTTGATTTCATTGCTGCCATTTTGTTAATACTTATGATTTATAGATTTGAATTCGCGTATTTTGATTTATTTCGTCCATCTAGGAACTAGTTTGTTGTTGTTATTGTATTCTTGTGTATACAATTTGGGTATAAGATCAGTTATTATTTTCGTGCAGGAAGATATATTTAGTTTAAAGAGTTAATTTTTCGTTTTTTTTAAATTTTGCTGTTTTGTAAGTATTCATTAATCACCTCGGGTCGGGTGAATAGAAGCTTTGTGCTTGCTTTTAGTTTTCATTTATATAAATTTACTTGATTTGTTCACGTTGATTTAGGTTGTTTTAATTTTGAAACCACGTGGATTGAGTGATATAAAAAGGATTATCTTCCTGAACAAATTTGTTTTTGCTTTGTCAAAGGATTTTGCATTGTCCTTTTGTAAAATTAGAATTTCGAGCAGTTTTTTGATTTAAGCCAGGACTCTCAGTCCAGGGTTTTTGTTTTCTGCATAATTGTAATTAACATTTTTTTTCTTTTTTTTTTATATAGTAAAATTTTCTAGTGTTATTTTACGTCATTCTAAATTCTGTTCTTTTATTTTTAATTAAACCTTTTCAATTTTTGGAGTATTAAAGAAAGTCAGATTTCTTTCACCCACTATTTACTTTTCGTGATTAGTTTTAACTAACTCAGGGTTACCCTCGCAAGTAACCCTGAGTTTAATTGTTCTTTTGCGCCCTTTTAAAATTTTTAGACCGTTGGCTAGCTGATTTATTTTCATTTTTAATTTTTCATTTTGCATTTTCTTTTGTACCTTCAGTACACAGCAATATGTATGCTAATATCAACGTTTTCAATGTGACCTAATTTAAATTATGATTACTCGATAAATAAAGATTACTTAAACAAAAAAAAAATAATAAAAGGTGAATGGGGCCCCCTAAAAACGTTACTTATTGATTGAAATTACTAAATTTTGGCAAAAGACAAATGAAATTATGTTTTCAAATTCCTAAACTAATAAAAAAGAAAAATAGGCGGTAAACTTGGGGTTTTAGTGGTGCTTCGCTCTGGGCGTATTCTCGGCGTGGTCGGTACTTTGGCTGCACATGAAATGATTCCGTCTGGCAATCGGCTCCTTTGTCGTCTCTCTAGAGGTCATAGGCCGCACTCAGGATCGAGTATCTCCCGGCAAATGGTGGCACAACACTTGAACTTAAACGGTGATTGTTGAGGTTTTCACAATGATCGGAACTTTCTTAACCGACCACGTGATTAAAATGCAATATAACAGTTAATTGCTTAATTACTCGGCACTTAAAAACTCGCCGAAATCTTCACAATGATTGGCACTTTGTTAACCCACACGTAGTTACAATGCATTGTGGCCAGCACTACAATGGCCGCTCTTTGTGCAACTTCTTCGCCTGATAGACGCCGATTTCCTTTGTTCGGGTGCGTGCCATGTCTCGACACGCTGTTCGATCATTCAGGAACCTTTTCAAAAATCGGGTGATAGCGCGAACGATTCCTATTTGTCCCTTATTTTCCTGATGCCGCTAACATCACCGCATGCACACAAATAACTTAAATAAAACTAAAAAATACATTAAAATTACCACCTGTTTAGGGGTTTGCCTAAATATGGTGAAATCGAATATCTTCTCGCGATGGAAATAAACAATAATTTAAATTCAAAATAAAATTAAATTCTATTACATCTATTACAAGTAGGAATCATCTTCGCACAGTAGAGATCTCCAAACAGGACACTGCATACCGAAAAGATACTACTATCTACGCTGGAGAGCAACTGCAGACTGGAATGGAATGACAGAGACAGCTTACTACATTTTGAGTGAATGCAAGGCTCTGGACGAAAAAAGACAGGCAACTTCAGGTAAGCCAAAAATTAACCAAGAGAATTACTTCGACCACCGGCAGAGACCTGTACAGAATGGGTAAAAGAAATGGGAGACTAAACACAGAAGCCAAGAAGCTGAGTGTTTTGTAGATTCTATGTCAGATCTTTCTCTAAACCCTTAAGTTTTTCGTCAATGGTGACGTACTCGCGAAGAGAATAATGCACTTGTGAATTTTTGATAAATTATTAGAATATTTCCTGAATGACGACCAATTTGTCAATGCGTTTCTTTTCTTGTCAAGTTGGCAATATCAGAGCAGCTGCAGCGCTTGCATCTCGTTGCCGGGAAAAATTGTCTCTTATAAGATCCAATTTGATGTATGAAACAATATGAATGATCATTAATTCATCGCTTCTAGCATTTTACAGGAGTATCCACCTATTTTGTTTCCTCTTTCACGTCGAAGAAACGACTGATTATATTTTGACCCAAGATTTGGCTGTTGCGTGGAGAAGTTTTCTTTGGCTAACTGTTGTTTTTATTGCCCAGTTATTAGTCACCTACAACACATCATACAATTATTGACTTCTCAATCTCCCTTCAGTGTAAATACTTAAAACTCCCATTCGTGTGTAGAAACATCGGAATTCCAATGTCAAATCGAGTGCGATTATTGATAGTCGTTTCAAACGAAGGAATTGCAACAAATCAGTCGTCATATAATCAACTTCCTAAGTACGATAATGTTCTTTTCGTTGAATGGATCAAATTTTCAAAAAAAAAGCAAAAATTGAAATTTGTGGTATCAAAATTAATCATTTTAATTCATATTTATGCAGAATTGGGAAGGTTAATGATTCGCATTGTGAATGTGGTAGGGTAGATACAGTGTTAAATTATAGCTTTTAGCATGGTTGGGGTATATAAATATTTAAAACATAAATCTTTAATTTAACTAATATTGGTTAGAATAATTAATTTCAGTTATTGCTAACAAGGGAACCTCGCGAACTGTAAATCGCAGATTTTGATGAAACTTTGTCAGTATGTAGACTCCATGGAGTGTTACTCAGGGACGCGTTCCGTGGCGGACTTGTACCATTTAGTCAGCCCTTTCGATTGGTATAAATATTTATATACAGGCTGTTCCAATAAACGTGGAATAACGTATGTTGTGCTTATTTGTCGATTTACAAAATCCATAAAGTTGAAGTTCCGCAGACACGGAAAGCGTCCCTGAGTAACACTCCATGGAGTCTACAAACTGACAAAGTTTCATCAAAATCTACGATTTACAGTTCGCGAGGTTCCCTTGTAAGTACTGGAGTGAGTACTGTTGTTGTTTTGTTTGTTTTCAGATCCTTACGCTGGTTTATGCTATTTTAATTTCAAATTCATGATTTGTGAAAAACGAAGCAGCTACCTTAGCACGGCACGACTTCTCGGAATTGAGGGCTACCTCATCCAAAACTCAGAAGGATATATATTTTGTCGGCTATGAAGTAAAGATTTTTAGACGCTTCTCAGATCCTGCTCCCGAAGTCAGGTTTTTTCCATGGATTTCTTTAGGTAGAATACGGGGTTTAGGATGATTTGTAATTATTTAGCTTCTCATAAATAAGTGTATCTCAAAAACAGCTCTCATAGGAAAATTCCCTTTGCACCATTTTTGTTTTACAAAGAAGTAGGACAGTGTCACGAAAACTGCAACTCCCTCTCTCTGTTAATAACCGATATTTTACCAAGTGGCCAAGAGAACGGTGGAAAAAATGTTTATGATCGATGGATGGATAATTTGCGAAGGGCGAACAGGAAAGTTGTGAGGGCGCTCAAGATCGTAAGGTTTTAAAATTTGCCATGATTACAGAAAAAAGATGCGGTTAAGTCAAGCTCTGTGCAACCCGGGAAGGGTTAAAAATTATATGGAACCGAAATGGTCTCACCAATGTTTACCATTTTCGCGGTAGAGGCAATGCACTCATTTTCCTATCGTCCCCAGTTTAGTGGAGCGTTCAATTTCGCCGGGACACGTTCCGGTGGCCCCCGCTAAATGAGGGAAAAATGGCGCTTCGCTGTTAACCGAATTAGCGCGATTAATTGTGTCCGTTAAACCGATTACGATTTCATTACAGCGGCCGCGGTGGCGGCGCGTGGGCGATGATTTTTATGATTTAGTAATCAATTCGAGAGTTGGAGAGCCGACCGGACTAGAGCTCGAACGTCGACTATAGTAGCCGATGCGTGGCGAATTCGATTTGGGGATTTGGGATGGTGGCTGTGTGCCGTTCTTCCTCTTCCCTTCCTCGCCATTATCGGTTTCAGTATGCGGATTTCGCGTACGTGTGGCACACATACAAGATCAAATGGAATATTCAATGTTCGTACCCTTTTTAAGGATTCTCGACAGGATATTGATAAGATTTCGGGATATATAACTATGAAAATGCCTTTAGGAAATGGAAAACCCAGTATAAAAGATTCTATTTAGTAGGATGACAGCCCAATCACATCATTTCAAATTTAAATTTTAATTGCTGATGAAAAAAAGCATGTGTTTAAGGTTATTTTACCAACAGTGCAACCATTTATATTACTACAGGTATACACTGTAATGTTACAGCTCAAGATAAACAATATTTTTTTAAATATAAGGCTTTATTTAAATTATTAAAATCCAATTTTAAACAGCCTATATATAGTGCCCTAATAGTGTCATCTATATTTATTAATAATTAATCACAAGTGTACCCTCTCTAATGCCAGATGTCATGCGGTGGAAGAATTTTTAACTACAATAGCTTAGCGGACGCTCTGACGTTAAAAAGTTGCGAATAGGAAGATACTCCCCTTAATATTTAGTATAACCGGAGACGCTGTGGGAGCCTATTGCATTGTACAATGTCCTCTACTCCAATATTCAATGCTAAAGTAGTTAATTCAAGTGAAATAATGTGCATGAGACTCAGATGTCAGAATGTTATTAATCAACTTTGTGAGGTAAAGAAAACGATTAAATGGAATCAAAAGCGAACTAATTTTAAAAAGGTGGTTCGAAATAAACAGCCGTGCAAAACAACGCACATAAGAATGTAAATATCTCAGGTAATTAAAAAGAGTTGCCTTATTGAAGAATAATTACGTTTTTAATAATTAGTAATTGCAAGTTTTAGACTAATTTTAGACCAATGACAAAAACTAGAAAAAGAAGCTATAAAATAATCTCGATATACTACGCAAGAAGATGCATTATGTGTATAACAAAATGATGTGATATTCACTGGTCTACATTGTTCACTAAAGTTGTCTCCACTTTCTCTTCTTTTCAAAGCTTATTTCTGCGATATGCTTGATGGAAATTTCATAACGCCTTACTGATGATATTATATAAACTATAAATGCTTACAGGCTTACAGATAGAATCCCACTATAGGTCACTTTCGAAGATGGTTAGTCTATTAAGAAAGCAAAATTAGAGAAAGAGAAATTTATTATTTACTTCCTAATAAAAGATATTTGATTTCTTTCTATTTATATAAACATATAAAACATGTAGAAGTTGTAACGTTATTCAGTTCTATTAATCTGTGTGTGTATGTCTGCGATGACGTAAGCTGCGTCAAGAAAATAATGGACAAATAAAGAAGTTCGGCACGATCACGAGCACAGCGCAACGTGCTTGATTATCGGACAGTCGAGGGAAGCACGGGGACGATCGTGCATATGTAGCGAAGAACGAGAGAGCTAGCGTTGAAATAGAGCGGACGTACCGTTCGTCTGGAGCACGGCGGTTGAGGGAGTCGCCATTAAGCGCCCGCCACAACACAGTGACATATTGATAAAAGTAAATTGCGTAGTGGGCTAATTTATCCCAGTTATTGTTGAATGCCTTGGCCATTTGTTGCTGCCGGAGAAGAATGTCAGATATTGGTAAAAATAAACGCATGTCCCTGCTATTGTGTAATACCTTGGCCATTTGTTTAGTGCCGAGAAATAAAACCTCATGAGTGAGGAATCCAGCAAACAATTATTAGATTGCATATTATCAGCCGTGGCTGAAGTGCTGTGCGGCCGTATGCTGGGAGTTTTCCGATCCAGAGAGCCAAATACAGTCGACCGAGCTAATTCGAGCCGATCGACGAACCAAACCGCTGCCTGTGTCGAAACTCGAACGACCACGTCTAGAGCCGAGAGACCGCCAAAACTGCAAGTGCTACCGTCTAATTTTTATTTGTTTATTATTTATAAAATCAGAAATTATAATCTTGTTTATTGTTTACTTTAAATTTAATATTGAATTCATTAGTAATATTCAAAGGGGGCTCCATCCATTCCACCATTATATTTCTGTTAACAAATAATCGCTATTTACTTTGTAACCTTTTCACTGTATTCATTTTTGTTTTCGTTGATTTATAATAAAAAATATGGTAAAGGTGAAATCATTCTCTTTTGTCTTTCTTTATTATTTAATAGACAGAGTCGGATAATATTTAAAATATTTATAGAACCGCATGACTCGAGAGCAGTTAAATTAATCGCTAAAAGATTCTTATGTTAATTTTTTATTTATTTCAATTACTTAATAGATATTATTTACAAACCCGAACTCAAATCATTGGCACCCAACTAAAAAATAATAATATTTGGAAATAACTTTCATCATCATTACAATTCTATCAACCGATGCTGAGCGAGATAAAACCTGCATGATTTCAACCTGGCGTATAGCGCAGGTCACGAATAGAGTATCATTTCAGAGAGAGTTCTAATTTAATCCACTGCGAGTTATGGAAATTATGTAGCCCATTGGCTTCAAACAATCGATGTTTATGCATTTCTTTCTAGCGAAACACCCATTGTGGTAAGGTCTTCTTCTAACTTCTCTTTGGCATTCCTCTTTCGTTCGTTCTTGCTTCTTATAGTTACAAGAATTCACAATGAAACCATACGCTGTGCTGTGAATATTTGAGTTATAGTGAATTTTTCAAAAACCAATTTTATTTCATGATTAATTCTCCTTCTCGGGATATTTCTTTCTTTCTCTCTAACACTATTCTAATATTCTTTTACTGCATTTACTTATTACAGCTTCATAAACTTTTACTTTGGTTTTTCTTGATACACTTTTATTTAATTATTGTGGTTACTGTGGCTTTCATGTCCATTTGCATTTCATGTTTTTTCCGATGATTATTTCAAAGTGCAAGGCTTCTTCGTTTGCTTTAACTTTATAACAGCGAAGCTGGCAAGTACTAAACCTTATTATTACGTCATTTAATGTTGATTTGCACGCCATATAATACCTTCCACAATAGAAGCCTCACTCTTACGTAAATACAACTCCTGTTCATGCCATTATAACCGAATAGGAGTTATTAAATTGACGGCGGTACCTCAACGCATTATATTACATTTCCATCCGTTCTAAGTAGGAGCATTACGCGAAGAAAACATAAAATTTATTGCGAATATCCACTTTAAAATGTTAACGCGAATTCCCTTAAAAGAGAACTCGTTCTTTATTGCACCCTCTCGTTCCCTTACATATTTACCGTTGTGTAAGTAATATCTTCTCTACTTACCTAAGCGGGTTGCATATATCAAACGCTACAAGTTTCCCTATAGACCCTCAGTCGTAAGAGAAAAGTACATCGGAAAGAGAAAGAATGACAGACAGAGAGAGAGAGAAAGGTTTTCTATTAAATCTCTGCGAATGTACGTATGTAGTACATTATGTGGAATATACATAAGTATTAAATTTACTACTGTAGCTTGCCGGGCCGCGTTCTTCAGTTTTTCGCTACCGTTTCTTACCTCATGCTTCGTTATATAGATGGGCTTGTTAAGGATGATCCAGACTGTGGTCTCCCAGCAACCAGGATGCGTGGTGGATCCCTCGTAAGTCATGAAGTGTTCTGTGTCTGGCAGCAGACTTCTCAGAGACAAATGTTTTATTGGAGTGGCGGCTCCTGGAACACATCAACACACACAAAAGAATTAACATTTTTATGCGATCGACTCGAGTGATTGCGAAGAAGAGGTTCAGACGTTGAGGGGATCCTCGGGTATTACTTGGGGGAGAAATCGTTTTCTCGAGAGGCCGCCGAGGATTTTTCTGTTCCTTTCTTTCCGGTTATTCGCACTTATAAATATTAATACGATTCGTGAAGTGTCACTCTGCGAGTGAATCTTTTACGAAGTTATCACTTAACAAAGCTATTATCGAAGGGGTAGTACGAATTTACGAATTTTATTAGAGGAATTCTTACTGAAATCTAATACAATAAACTTTTGTAGAAGAAGCAAATAAATGATCTTTTTGTAAGTACAGAAAACCTATCCAAGAAGTCTCCACAATGTATCGTAAATGAAAACCCTTTGGATGTGTTACCTGTAAATACACACATACATGTTTGACGGGTATTTTAACATGTTTGCGCGCGTATGTATAGCGTTTCGTGTGAAAATCGACAAAGCTTCCGTTTCCTATACTTCCGTGCGACGCAATATTTTTCAACGTTTGTGTACTAATAGCGAACCGATTAAATATTTACCAACGCTTTGTTATCAAATATACAGCGATATTTACGCGATAAAAACGTAAAGGACGGTTTAATCACACTCGACTGCTAGGAGGGCGGAAGCGCGGGGAGAGCAAAGAAAAGCTCTCATAACGTCGAGTTAATATTGGCTTTAAAGCGACAATAAAAATTTTATCGCTGACAGTTACGTCGTCATCGTAAATATTACGGAAAACAGCTCGGTTATAACACCTTTAAATGGTAAATTAAAAACATCATTTCTTAATTTTCTTCGTGAAAAGCCAATAAAATTCAGTGTAGTAAATTTTGCAATATATATATTATAAAACTTTTATTTTTCGTTTCCTTTATATATTTTACCAAGTTTCTTCTTTTCTTTTCTGGTGTTTTAGGTAATTTTTTTGAAGAAACAATTGATGCTTCGTTACTGTCGACAGAAATTTCCTCAGAATAGAATAAATTAAAATATATTTATTAAATTTATTGTATTATTTTATAAATGAACGTTAAAAATGTAAATAAAATCAAAAATTAGTTTTTGTTTGTAATATAGTCCATTTCTTTGTTTTTGGAAATGAAATTTAACATTTTTAATTAACTTGCAGTTATTTTTCGTTAAATTTTGTGTTTAATTATACACGGTGGACTACCACATTCGCGTCGGTTTATATACGAAAAGTGGTAACATATTTTCAAATTTTGTTTGTTAAAGGCTATACAGGTTCAGATTTCAAAATTATTTTGAATTATATAGGTGACTCAAAGGAAAATTACACACCAATGTTATGAAAAATTAAATGGAACACCCTGTATATTATGGTATATTTTGATAGTACAGACTAAATAAAGACAAGTGAGTGTTAGGTTTTTTATACTTAACTCTTATCTCGTTTACGAGATAATTAACTATTCTTCAAAATGTAAATTAAAATTTAAGAGGCATGCTTGTCATGCATATTTAAGCTAGATATTTTAACTGTATTTATTTTTTAACTAAAGCATTAGACTTGATAAAAAAAATAAAAGTAATGCAAAAAAGATTATACGGGGTGAACAAAAAAATACTTTTAATTTTCGCTATCTTTAAAGAATTAGCTTTATTATTTTAAATCGAACGCCCTGTATTACCTTATTTAAATTCTAATTATAACGGTCTTTAAGATTGTATAACATATCCCTTATAGTTTCTTAGTAATTTGGAATTTTCTTTTTTAAATATTAATTCCTATCCATTCTTTTTTAAAAAGTAGGTTTGGACAAAACTGCTGTTATTATTCAACATAGATAGACGATATTCATCAGGCTAACTCTTCAACTGGCTTTTCCTACGTACTAATTAAAAGGCATAACTAAGTAAACTTCAGAAATGTACTTTATTAAAACGGATAAACTGATATATTAAAAACTGATAATGTTTTAGAAAGTGTTCAAAATGATGGCTGTGGTTTTCAATGCAGAGGCGTACTTTTTCTTGAATTGGGTCTTTAACATCATTCAAAACAGTTGCTGTGCAATCTTGCATGGATAAGAAATGTCATTTTAAATAATAAATAAACTTAATACAAAAAATACACTGAAAAACCGATATATTTAAATCAACCAAATATATTTTCTTAAGCATATTTTCTTTAAAACAGGTATGCCCTTTGTTGTTTCAAATATATGCAAAAAATGCACACTATTGACTGAAACAAAATATTTGATTAGAAAGTTTAATATATTCAAACAAATTATTTAGTTCAGTATTGTATTAACACAATACTATAGTACAACTTTATAAAAATGTTGGATTGGTTCAATTACTTTCATATTGTTGAGACAACATCGGTACTTTGTTAACTCAAACAAATTTGTTACTTCGGGGAAATAACTATATATTTGGGCGAAATATGCAGTTGGCTGGGCATCAAAATTTATTTCTAGCCAATGAAATGGCGGGTGACCACCTGTGTCTTAGATAACCCCATCACATGATTCTAACATGCAGGAACTGGCATTATTTTATTTTATCCACAGTAAATTAGTCTTATTGAGTGTTTGCGTTTAGTGTCTTCATTATTATTATTAATTATTAAGAAATGAGGATTACGTGAATCACAATTGTAGTTAATTTAATGTAATTATTATGTTCAAATTACTTTTTTTCCAAACCTAGCCCACACTTTTGTAAACAGGTTCTGTCATTTAAGCATTATTATTATGGCGAAGTTTTCTACGCATATAGTTACGTTCAATAAGTATATGTGATACAGGCATTTTTGTAAAGATGGCGTCTCTCTTACATCAATCAAATACGATTATAAAAAGTTGATTTCGTGCATTTACCGGAAAAACATTGTATACCAGCGAAGGAGAATTCGAAAATGTCATACAAAAAAGAGTAAATTAATGAGATCAAAACATCTTAAATTAAAGGATCCTTTATTCCTTGATCGAACAGTCCAGCTTTACTGTACGCAAAATTCTACTGAAAATTCACTATTGCATTTGTGACAAGCAATATGTGATTTATGTTTCTTTTATAGGTAAGTTATGTCAGTGTTGTAATAACACTTTATTGAATAGTGAAATTTTGTGGTAAGATTTGATATTAAAATTGATTAAGGAATAAAAGAGCTGCCGTAACAGATAAGGTAAGTATATTGTTGTTTGAAATAAAAAAGGCATGCAGTAACCTCAATTACATATTTAGTAAAGTAAAGCACAATATACAGGGTGTATCCGATATAGAGGTAAATATAATAATATGTAGAAGCTGTAATCATATACAATCAAAAAGTCTTAATGCACAGGGGGTCTATCTGTAAGCATTAACGAGAAAAAATATATTTCATAAATGCCTTGGGCTAGAGCCGCACCTGTGCCCAACCTAAATGCTGTCCCGAGTATACCGCCACATACCACTATCATTCAGCCGTTACCGCTGTTAGTTTTGTGTGGATCGCCGCTTGGAGCGCAAGCCACTTCGAACATTTTATTTAAATTCTTCCCATCTCGAAAAAACGGTCCTTTTCAGAACCATCATGATTTTATATAAAAAAAATCGAAGCTTGATGCATCGGGAAAAGCGCGGGCATGTATAGATTCATTTTCGCGCGATATCATAGTAAAAAGGCGTGTTTGCAAATTTTCTGAATCTACATTTATTTCTATGTGATTCGATTCAATTCATTTTGCGTTATATGATTAAATTAATCCAAAAGAAATAACTCAGATTCATGTGGTACCGTTTATTAACAACTAACTCTCGATTCGACAAAGCAAAAGAAAAATATTTACTACTGAAGTCGTATATCCGGTGAAACTCGAACGCCTTATCAGGATATTAAAAATAATACTTTGTAGACTTACGTAGAATGCTCTTAACAAAAAAGGAATGTTTATTTTATAAAAAGAAGAAATTTAAAATGCCTCAGTTTTGCTATTTTTACAAGGGCCTTTATTTATTCAGAATTACGTTAAATGAACTTACGGCATACCATTAAGAATAATACTAAATGAGTGCAATGTATTTATACATAATAACACGTTTAGCGGGTGCTTAACATGACGTTTCCTTGCATCAGGCCCGGACTAAAGAATTTTTGGCTCTAAATTTTACTTTTTTTTATTCTTTAATGATGAAATCCGGTTTCGGTGGGTTTGTGCTTTATATGTCGTGTTGTAACACCCAAGCAAAGTTTAGTTTTTTATTTGATACACCCTGTATATTTTACTTAAAACAAAAATATTGTTACTATAAAAATATATGTATTATGCAAAAAATCTAATCGTGAATAAAGTTTTACTTCTGTGTGTTATTGCTATTAGAGTCAATTAAATTTATTGTCTGAACTAAATATTCCATTTGATCATTTTACAAAATTTTATTTGAACTAAGCTTTATCCATTATTTCAATGAAAATAATTATTTATTTAAGTATTACATACATTTGACCCAATAAAACTTTTTATATGAGTAAAATATTTTATTTGTTTAAATCTATTAAAGATATTGTTAAAACAAACAAATTTTATTAACAGAATTATTTGTTTCGCCCAACAATATATTTGTTTGCCCATATTTAAACAAAGGTTTTAGTCAATACAACTAAAATTTGGTTGGATTTTTCAGTGTAGTATAAATATTACAATGACTGTTGTAATACTAGTACATTGAATCAAACTTGTACTCGTATTACAACAAGCTTCATTGTAACACTAGTGATTTAATATACACTATTATATGAACCACCGTGGATAATTGGAAGTTACAAATTATAACAGAGATATGGATGAAACATGAATATTTAAATTAAAATTTTAAATATTTTTAATTTAGTATTTGCAGCAAAATCAATTTTTTAAAATCATTATTTTCAGCGAGGCATGTAATTCGAGTTCATAAAGCAAAAATAGAACGCGATACCTTCATTCCATTATTATGACAAATGCAGGAAATTGAAATAATTCATTTTAATAATAGAAAAGCTCCGAATTAAGCGTACTCTCGACAATGCGTGACATTCCATATCATTCTTTTTCTTGTGAACGCGACAAATGGCGGTGAGAGAAGGAAAAAAAGCGGCATATCGTGCATGCTCTGGTAAAATCCCCCGTTTCGTGTCGTCGTTGCGGAACATGTGGAGGTGGCGCTGCTATAGGTTGGTAGTAGTACTACATTATCCAGACCGGATCTCGAACATATGCAAATACGTCCGGCGTACGTATGGCGGTGGCGTCGTTTTTAAAACCGGATAAAAGAGGTCCCGGGTATGCGGCAATTTTCACTTAAAAATTACACACTCGGCAGTCTTAATTTCGTATTCGCCGTGCTACCGCGAAATTAGCGCTCGTTTTCATGTACGCTTTATGCCCGTAACGAAGCGGTCGGCTCATGACACTGCCGGTTCACCCGACGCAAAAAACTAGGGGGGCAGAGTTACGTTTACGTCAGTTTTCTGGACGAGTTCGGACTCACCGTCGTGAGTTGGGGCGGTTTCGGTCAGTTTATAACTTTTGTGTGAAATTTTCGGCATTCCTGTCGGTCGCTAGGGTTCTGTTGCCGCTTTTATATATTGTTTCATTCAATATTAAACGAGGTAGGCGTTTTTGAACGCGCCGAAGTTACTTTTTAGGGGTGTATGGGAAGTATTTTCCTTTGATCATTATGAACTCCGGGCGAGAAAAAAATATATTTCGTTTGAATTTTCGATGAAAATTCCATGGAAAATTTTGGAAATTACTGGGAGTTCATACATAATTCAGATTTGCTTTATACATATTGCTGAATAACAACAGCTAATATTATTGATCCATCACTCTTTAAACTTTGAAAAAAAAATTAGTGTGACCACATTTTAGCCGTTTAGTGAAGAAATGTCAGAAGCAACATTTAATTTATATATAGTTGAGCAATTTTAGTATCAGAGGGAAAAAATTATTATCTATTTTTGAAAAGTAAATGTACACACGTGGTCATATAAATTTTTCCGGCCTATAACCGTAAATTTATATATTTTTAAGTTTTACAGTGTAGACGGTCCCCAGATGTTCGACCGCAAGGTCTTTTTTTACCGGCTGAAATTTATTACTAGTAAATAAAAAAAAAACAAAACAATTGTGTAGTAAATAAAGCTATGTGCGCTGTATTATCTACCGAACGACTCTTAAAGGGAAACATAATTTTTAATAAAAAGCATAGATAGATAGATAGATAGAGCTTTTATTGTGTATGTCAGTAGCAATACTGAAGACACATTGTCAATGTTTATAATACAAAGCATACAAAGGATACCAAACTAAGCATGCGTATTCCATTTTGCTCATTACATAGGCAAAGTAAATGCTCTTGAGTGTTCATGCATCGGAGCAAACATGTGACAGATGTGACTTGGAGGTCAGGCCAGAGTCAAATATTATACCAAGATCATCAATCTCTGAAGCTGATCTCAACTCAGTGCCATTAATCTGATACGATGTTGCAGAAATTTGGCTTGATCGTGAATATATTACAACACAATACTTTTTTATATTTAGTTTAAGCTTATATGTGTAACACCATTGATGGAGTATGTTAAGGTTACGTTGTAGATTGTCCCCATCCGCAGCAGAAACAACGTCAGAAAAAAATCTTGATGTCATCGGCATACCCAAGGATCGGACAATCGATTTTCAGTAATAAATCATTTATGAATAGCACAAATAATAGAGGGCCAAGGTTGGATCCCTGAGGTACGCCAGAAGTTAGGGAGAAGTCGTCGGACACATAACCATTGTACGTCACATAATACCGTCTCTGTGATAGATAAGATCGTAGGAGGTTTAGGGAAGAGGGAACAAATCCAAAAGAAGATAATTTATATAATAGAATTTCATGGTCGATAGAGTTAAAAGCTTTTGAAAAGCCAATGTATATTACGTCAACTCTCCCCCTCCTATTAAGTACCTCACCCACATACTGTGCCAAGGTAGCCAAGTCTGTGATAGTTGAGCGACCAGAAATAAAACCGTGTTAGTTAAGTGATACGAAAAACGAGTGTGGGTGTATATAGCTGCATATAAAACCTTTTCATAAACCTTGGAAAGGTTAGAGATAACAGATATAGGTCTGTAGTTGGACAGTGGCGCACGATCTTCTCTCTTGTGAACAGGAACTACTACTACTACTATAAAGTACAATCACGCAATAAATATAAAACTTGAAATACTACACATTTGACATTTAAGAAATAAATTCCTCAACGGAGTAGATGCAGTGCTCAAGAAGCAACGCCCTTAGTCGACGCTTAAATACTCGTAAACCGCCAAGAGACTTTATATGGTTTGGTAGCAAATTAAATAATTTGATTCCCATCGAAGTAGGGGATCGTCTGGTAATTTCCAGTCTGTTTAGTGGCGCCTTATATTTTTCTTTTGCTCTTGTGTTATAGTTATGGATGTCAGAACATTTTAAAAAAAGTTGGTTGATTATCAAACATACATATAACAGAGCAACTCCATGATGTATACAGAGTTTTCCACGGAAGTGGCTAGTTAGAAGTTTTCCGGCTTAACGAAATTCCTCAATTTTAAAAATTTGGAGTTTGCAACAATTTGGTACTTACTTTTTTCTAAAATATTTCCAACTTTTTTTGCACTTCCGGTTAACCGAAAAAAAAACTGTTTCTGAGATATTGCGATTTTTGTTAAAATTTTGACATTTACATAGTTATATGTAATTGATTGATTCTCTCTTGATTTAAGTGTTAGAAGTCTCCCACTTTAAAATTAACAAGTACTAACATGGTTTTACCAAAACGTAATAAAAAAAATTCATTGGAATTATTGCCGCTTTCAAATGGCCGAATAATTTTGCTTGTTACACGTCGCGTGTTCAGATAAATGCATATTATTATAGAACTTATGAATTAGATAATGAAAAATATTGAAGGAGCTTATTTTAACCTGGATACTTTAAATTTATTTTACATTCACTGAGAATGCAGGAATTTACGGTAATTATAGGAATTTATTTTCGACTAATATATCTAATAAAATTCAGAAAACTTTGAAATAATACATTAAACAGATTACATACTGTACGCAACTTCCGATACTACCAAGAAAGATTTAATGCTTCGTGTGACGAGAGCGTTTGATGAATTAGGCCCAGTTGAAGTGAGAAGAAGTATAAGGCGACACATTAAGACGTCCAATAATAAAATGCTTGGACGTAAACGAAATTCACATTGAGCATTTTTTTTTGATGCTCTATGTCATGGTTCAAGTTTATGCTGCTTGTAAATTGCATTTGTTAAGTATGCATGTATTAAATCTTCTTCATATTAAAACCTTTACAATTTTGAAAATACTTTAATGTATCAAAAACTTTAAAACATTTGTCTGACAAGCACACTACGTTTTAGTGAAACAATTTTTGTTATGTTGTCGTCGTTATCGTTTATGCCATTTCTCTTAATTTGAAACCAAGCTATTAAGAAAAACATTTCAAAATTTTCTGGTTCCGTTAGATATATTAACGACAAATAAATTCCTCTAATTACATTGAAATTCTCTATAAGTTTTTCCGGCATTCTCAGTGAATCTAAAATAAATTTATAGTTTCCAGGTTAGAATAAGCTCCTCTAATATTTTTCATTATCTAATTCATAAGTTCCACAATAATAAGCATTTATCTGAACACGCGACATGTAACAAACAATGATTATAACAATAATACTTACTAATAATAATAAATTGTTGTGATGTTAAAGTCATGGCCCACCAGATAGAAGTTATTCGGCCATTTGAAAGCGGTAATAAACAAAACAAGTAATTTAAAATAAAACTACTGAAGATGGGTATAGGCAATGTTACAGCAAATCGGTGTAAAATTTAATTCTACATCCAAAAATACAAAAATATACAGGGTGTTCTATTTGAAAAAAATTAAGTTTTGCAACTTTCAAAATTCTTGATTCTTGATTCTATTCTTTGATATGCCACTAATTTTTAAACACCCTGTATAATTCCAATGATTTTTTTTATTACGTTTTGGTAAAACCATATTAGTACTTGTTAATTTTAAAGTGAGAGACTGCTAACACTTAAACCAAGAGAGAATCAATCAATTAGATATAACGATGTAAATGCCAAAATTTTAACAAAAATCGCAATATCTCAAAAACAGTTGAAGATAGGTATAGGAAACCCTAGTAGTAATCGTCATAGAATTTTATGGTAAATTCAAAAATATAATAATATATGGGGTGTTCTATTTACAATAACAAAGTTCATGGCGACTTCCGGTAAACCGGAAGTGCAAAAAGGTTGGAAATATTTTAGAAAAAAAGTAAGTACCAAATTTTTAAAACTGAGGAATTTTGTTAAGCCGGAAAACTTCTAACCAGGCACTTCCGTGGAAATAGCCAATCTCTGAAAGTGCGGGCAACAGGAATCGTAACTTCTAATACCCACTAAACATCTCACAACCCTTTTTTGGGCAATAAAAACATCTCATGATAGTACCGACGAGCCGCAGAATACTATGCCATAGGTTATTCGCGAATATACTTTACTATAATAAAATTTAATAGATCACTGGAATGCAACACATATTTTAAATTTGTATTTTGATAATAAGAAGTGTTAATCTATTTAGTATTATTTAATAAGAGATTCACAGTGTGACCTCCAATTTTCATTTTCATCTAGAGTCATGCCCAAAGATTTAATTGTTGTTTAACGCTCTATATGTGAACTGTTGTACATTACATTATTAGTAGTATTTATCGGGTAGCCCGAAGTACGAAAATGCATGTAATTAGTTTTAGTCAAATATTAAGCCTTAACTTATTGGAAGTAAACCGTCGGGCCAGCTCACTAAGAATTTGCTTCAATCTGTATTTCCACAGGATTCCATAAGACAATATTAGGTATTTCAATATGTGACAATACCGTTTTGGCGGAAATACTTCAAAGAAAAAAAATTAGAGGAAAAGTATATAAATAAAATAATAAAATATAGGTATTTTCTTATGTTAATTTACGGCTGTATTGTTTGAATTAATGATTTAAAGGATAATGCGTAAAATCGAAGAAATGAATAGGTATCTACATTACTACAGCGACGACATACACTTGTGTTTATTCGCATTATGAGTGGGGGTTCGTGTTGCCCGAAAGTCAACAAAATACGAGTAAGTTTAATCGCTGTAAAAATGTATGTACGGCCCTTATCTTGTCCACCACTGGTTACATTGACGAATATAAAGTATTATAAATAGGATTACATTAGAGATTAATTTTGTATTATTCTAATTCATGCTGAAAAAGGTCACCAAATCCTCAAAACAAAAATGTTTAATAGGGTACATACGCTTTTATAAAAGCAGACTTGCTACTAATCGAACACAGAGCTAAAATTTCTCAATCGTAGTGTGCAGAAGTTAATAGTTAAGCAAAGATCTTAATTTTATTATATTGTCACTTTCTGGATGAACATACGGTGTATGTAAGATTCACTGAGTTTTCGTTGAGCTTTTCAATAGAAAAATTGCACGATAATATTAATATTCGCCCTGAAAGTAAATAAACGATACTAAAAACGCCCCTCACTACATATTGGAAAGGAACCGTTACTTCCTTGTTTATTAATGAAGCGTCAAATTGTTATTATTGTCGAATTCACTTTCCGAAATTTGTATCCCGTAGGCGTCCTTTTATTTGCTCCCCATTTAAAATAATGCTACTATTAAAGGATGAAAGCGGAACAATAAAAACGAGCGGAAACGTAGGCGAAAGGGTTTGTATTGAACGCTTTTGAAGGGTAGCGAAACAAACGTTTGACGAATGCTCGAATATCATTGCTAATAAAGAGAAACGTTTTGCAGTACGTAGCGAGCGTGGAAATAACGAGGAGCGATAAGTTTTCTTTATTTTATTATTCATTTTCTGCTTTTCAAGCGTAAGGGACAATTTGTTAGTTGCCACATGGGCTGGAGCAAATATTTTTCAAGCTGTTCTTTCTTGCTATGGGGAATGGAGGTCGTAACACTTTATGGGTGTGTGCGCTTGTGTGTTCTTTCTTAATTTATTCCAGGATTTTTGTTGGCGAAAATATTTTGCTGTTATAGATCTATTGCAAGAATTATTTATTTTGTTTGCTATTATGTATATATTTAATATATATGTATATAGCTGATGCTGAACATCAACATTATTATAAGGGAGCACCTCTTTGGGATGTTTAGATTAAGTTTTAAAAGAAGTGTTATTTTTCTGGACTATGTGTATTCTTTTTCATTTCATACCTGTTTATATGCATCTATCTTTTTCTGTGATGGAGATTGTTGCCAGATTATTTAGTTCCTGTCGGTAATCATTTACTGTACCTGTCATTTGTCAATTTCGATTATTCTGTGTCTCTTGAGTTTACCCCAGTTTTTTTTTATTACGTATTTATTTTGAATGGATCAGTGTTTATAGAATACTATCACCATCATTTGTGTTGTCCGTTGTAAGTACAATAAAACAGCTACTAAAAGTGATAGGTATACTTGTAAAATTGAAGTATGGAATCCTACAAGAGAAGGCGAAGTTCATTCATTAAATGAAAAGCAAATAATTTTAAATTGCTTTACATATTTTACCAATATGAATGTTTCTAAGGCCATCGAGGCAATAAGTGGAGCACTTAGTTGTGGCAAAAGAATAGTGTATTCTCTTCGCAAAGAAAAAGAAAACCATCTAATAACAACGGTTACGATTCTAGGTAATTTGAAACCTATACACAAAAAAATCTATTATCAATCTGAATATTTTTATTTATTCAGAAATCGAAACTTAATATATATTTAAATGAACTAAATCTTGTTGGTTAGAACATAAGTGTAAATTCTCTGAAAACACAATATACTAAAAAATAGTATAAGTATTTGCATTGAAGTATACTTCCTCCAAATAAACATTGTTATTGTTGTAAGGAATAAATCTATGCAATCATAGTGAGAAAGTCTGTAAATTCAAAATAAAATCTCTTATACGTTTGGTATAATGAATTACTGTATAAAATTGTTAAATGTTTTGTACTGAAAACATGAAATATCAAACTGAAATTACTATAATATTGAAACATTTGATACGAATTTTACCCCACCATTTATTGCACTAAAACTTATCTGTCATTGGTTCTCTTTTTAATGGAGATTTAGGGGGTTTTGCATATACATACGCTTTACCTGGCGTCAATTTTTGACTGACCAGTAACAGTGTAGTTGATTATGAATGTAAGTAAATCTAAATGGATACCCCAGCCATTTCACAGATACTTAGAGAATGGGGTGGAATGGGGCTGATGCATAGATGCTACCATTAAAATATTCGAAGGTAAGTACGTACTTGTTATCTAATATTAAAGGATTACTCGTTTAAAAAACTTTGAAATAATACTTAGAGTCAGCGCCATTGTGTCGGTAATATATGAACATGGTAGGTGTGTACATTAACAAACAAACTAGTTATTAGTTTTCAGTAGGTAATACCAGCAAATTATTATACTGATTGAAATTATATCAGTAATATACCAGGCCCAGGCATTGAGTGGGAAGTATCCCGAGAACACTGGTCACAACGACAAATAACGCATAACATCTATACCTCTACGCATCGATATCCCGTGCGCACTCCTGGAGTACCCCGATACGCTATCTTCTTCCAAACATTGTAAAACTATAAAGTATGACAGCAAATTTATTTAATTACATAATATTTCTTTATTTATTAATTTTCTCCCACCTAGGTTTTTTGGTGTTACAGACAAAAAATTAGTAGGTGATTATTATCCTTGAATAGTAGAAATGCTTAGGTTAAGCAGGTAAGTATTATCAGTTCAATATACTTATATTTTGGAAGCAAATAATGGCAATACTTCAAATAATACTTCTATCAAATGTATATATATATATAAATTATTAAGGCATAAATATGATAGTTTACAGTTGAGAAAATCTATTTACTCAAATCTAAAATAATTATTTTTGTGGTGAAAATATTATATGTTCATAATGATTTTAGTATATTGATCACATTTGAACTAAAAAATTGTTTCGTCTAACAAATTCACGGGTTTGAACACTGAACAAATTTTATTCTCAATATAAATACATCATCTTCTTGCTTTTACATATAGGAAGTTATGTTATATTCAATGCGACGCATTTATATTCAAATTGAGTAATTATTTTTTTTTGTGTGTACGCGCAAGAATTCTCGTTTGAACACATTCAGACACTTGTAAAATCCACAGCTTTTTTCTAAGAAATATTCCACCCACGATGGCAATGACATTAGTACACAGTAAACAGCGAAAAAGATTTACCCTTTCGAATTTACAGGAATTACTTTACTGACATTGAATCACATCTATATAACATGTGCATCTGTTCCAATTGTTATAATGTAGCCTGTATTTATGTACAGTCTTACTTTCCAATATCTTAAAACAACACATACATTTCTTCTTCGATATTTTGTTATCAAACACGTCGTTCGGCAAAACTCTTTGATTAATAGGTAAACAACTGTCAGCATCTGTGTCACGTAATCCGATTTTAATAATAAGTTTAACAATGTAATATATCTATTAATCTATTTTAAAATACCTTATTCCCGCTTTTCAGGATATTTTAACTGAAAAGAATGTTATTAATTATCAAACACGCACATCCCACTACACTACACATCTAAATGAAATTCTGGTGTTTCGCTAAAATTGAAGGCATTACAGTAAACCGATGTTAATTAATTTCCCACCAGGGGGCAGTTGGAGGTATGTATTTAATTTACACGTTGCGGCATATTGTTTTCATGGTTAATGTACAAACTGAAATTTCAATTTACACTTATGCACATGTATTTGTGTTTAGGAGCAAGCATGGGAAAACGAGGTCATGGGAGAGTAAAGATATGTGTTTACAAAAGTGCTGTTTTAGGTGCCTTGTTTAATTTATATATACCCATGTACGACGTACCTACAATATTCCTGTCCCTTCTTTTGTTATTCCTTTCTAAATTTTTAATTAAGTAACATTCTTGAACTGTTTGTTAAAATTCTATTCCTTATAAATAACAAAAAAATATGTTTCAGGACGAGATCGAGCTTTGTCAAGTTTACCTAACCTCAGTGAATATAATTCCTTTTTTATGATGGAGGAAATGAACGCGTCATCAGAAACCAATATTTAATTATAGTAGTGATAATCGTTTTCATAGATATGGAGAGGGTGTTTAGCACTGTTAAGAAGGAAAATCTAATTAAAAAAAAAAAAAAATAAAAACAAGAAACAAAATACTACGAATTTGAGAGAAGAGATTTAAAATTAATAAGAAAGGACTCATTGCGCGTATTTGATTTAAAATTGCCAACTATGCCGGAAGATGGCGCTACTTGTGTAGTGAGCATATCATCTTAGATAGTTAAGTCGTTTATAGAGGGCGCTGTTGTATTTTTCATCGATAACCGACCGCTATCGAAGTTTTTAGTGCGAATATACTAGAATAATCAGGATATCGATCGGCCGAGAGCCTAAGGGCGCGAAATATAAACACGCCCGCGAACGGGACAGGACAGTTCTATTGTGAGTTCTGTAGAGGCAGCTAATGTGGAAATAAGTAATGAAAATTAATATGTAATGTAATAATAGCAGATATAAGTTATTAATATAAATAAGTACCATTTAAGTGAATTCAGTTTAAAATTAGTTAGATTATCAAAAGTGAAGCAGAAATGCTATATTGCTATTTTAAAAAAGACAAAATACATGATGTCACTGTTATTAAAAGATAATCTTTTTACGACAATTTGTGAAAATTTCTATATTTTTCATCAGTGCTACACCAGAGGTAAGTAAAATTTATTACAAGTAAAATAAATATTGTTGCAACACATGCTTATGTCTATCAAGATCTAGATAAGTCACACAAAATTGTATAAGACTTTACTGCACTTACATAGTAGTTTATCTCTTAGCGTTGTACATAAAGCTGACAGCTCATTCATTTGCTTCATACAAATTGTAGAAATTATTACTATGAACTTATGTTACACTGATGGTAAATATTGTACTGTACATTGTACTTGGACCTACTTATGTCTATAGTCTGTCCATAGGTATAACGATTTGATTAACCAGCATCACTAAGGATTATCCACTGCGGCAGATACCGAGAAATTATGCAAATGAGGTAGTGGGCTGTGTAGGAGAAATTGCATTCTTCTTAAGCAGAGAATGTTTTATTACAATATTATATCACTATGTAGTGCTGTCTTGGATGCTAAACTGCTGTACAAATCACACCTAGAACGTGTTAGGAACAGGGCCATTAGGAACTTCTAAGCCTATATAGGTATGTTTGGTAAAACGTGGATGTTAAAGCCTGCAACGGTACACGAAAGTTATAGTACCCTCTGCACTTACGCCTCGCTAGTCTGGTTGCATAAAGCAAATCTAGGCTATGTTATAAGTGCGTTCAGTAAAGTCCAAATGATTGCCTGTTTGGGCGCCATGTCATCGACGCTGACGGCTGTTATGGAGACCATTCTTGGGCTTCCCCCGCTGCAATTGGTGTTGTGGTCTGAAACAACCCTAGGGGCTTAAGGGCAAAATGTTGTGGATGTAAGGGCTTCTCTGGCAAAGTCGAAGACCACACCAGCATCTTCAACTACATCGAAGAGACAGCACCACTGTCCCTAAAGGCGGATAAGATTTGCCCGTTTTCAGCGTTTTCTCTGGGGGATACAGCGTAGATATTTCCAGCAGGGAAACTTCAACAGCATACATCCGCAAACCAAATCCGGATGTATTCCGCTAGTTTATCGATGCCTTGAAAACGGATATTGGAATCTGGAGGGAAGGAGAGCGGGATGGCGAACCTTTTAGTCTAGGAGTCTCTTCCACCATTTTCCAGGCCGAAATTATTGCTATCCAGATTTGTGCTGTGTATATCTCAAACTGCCTGTGCAAGAATGGAAGGGTAGAAATTTTCTCCGACCACTCCTTGCGGGCTGTCAGATTTGACTCTGAGGTGGTATTGGGGTGCCACAGAAAACTTAAACAGCTGGCGGAACATCTAAATCTTACATTGAGATGTGTACCAGGTCGCTCTGGGATCAGAGGCAATGAAATAGCTGACATGTTAGCAAGGGGGTGAGAGCAAGCTGCCGTTCTTAGCTCCAGAACCAACGCTACCACACGGTCATATAATCTTAACTGGATACTGCGCACTAAATAAACACATGTACCGCACGGTGCTAGTGAACTCTCCCTTGTGTAGAAAGTGTGGGAGTGCGTAGGAAACTCCTGCTCACCTTTTCGTCAACTGTCCGGCAGTGGACGACGAGAGGCGAGTTAACATTCAGCTAGATTGCTGATGATGATAAAGGCCAAACTGACTGAGAGGGCTAAAATGGACATGGGGACACAATAGGCCTTTCTGGCCGGGTTGCCTTCTTCGGGTTGCACTCACCCATGGATAAAAAAAAGTGCGATTTTGATATCATGAGAAGGGAAATGTTTGTTTGTGCATAAGCAAAGATTATAATTAATAATTAATCACTAAGTTGTTGTATGTTATAAAGAAAAAAAGGCTTTAAATATTGTATAGTTTATAAGCGCGGCGAACCAATTATGAAACCTCAAAGATTACAGCTACTGCAGGATAGTTAACGAAAATGCAGGCATTTACAGAAGAGAAACGTTTTATTTGGTACTTGGACGAAACATGATGTGGCACCCATGATATTATAGAGAAAGGTTGAGATGATTGTTTGGGAATATGTTTCGTAAATGTTCCTGTCTCTAAAGGGAAAAGAATTATTAGTGTACATTCAGGATCTATGGATGGCTAGGTTGATGATGTATTATTGTCCACAAAGAGCACAAAATCGTCGTCCTTGGATTATCATGTACATATGAAAGGTTTCCTGTTTGAAGAATGGCTTGTGAAAAGCTAGTGCCGGTTTTACCTCCAAAAAGTGTCATTGTTGTGGTTAATACCAATTATATCAAAAGACCACAAATTATTAAGCATAAAATTGAAAATATCAAAATTTTCAGGGGATCATGATTTCATTTCATTTATTTTGAAGCGAATTATTCGAAGAACCAGCTCCTCGAAGGCTTGAATACGAAAAAATTCAATAGCAATATTTTATTGATAATGCTGCAGCTATTGCAGGTCACACAGTATTACGGCTACCTCCATATTGGATGAGCATTTCTTTTCTGAAATTCTAGTGCTAGTGAATAAGTCAAATCGTTGTATCTATAAACAGACTATCCTGGGAGTTGGGAGTACCTAACAGGCGCGTCCCAAGGTGGTGGATAGGGGAAAGGCCATCTTGTCAGGGTTCGCTCAAGATGAGATGGTTAGCGACGGTTATAAGTTCGTCCTCTCTGCGTAAAACCGGAGTAGGGTGAATGAAGACAGTTGCTGTGAACCAGTCCCCCCTCGTCCGAGCTGTCGTGTCGTGGCTAAGGGCCTGCACAGGGTTCTATAACGATGCCAGTTGTTGATCCCGGCTACCGAAAGCCCAACTGTTAAACCAGGTACCGAAAGAGATGGAGGGTCTTGGCTTAACTACACGGACCGAGAGGAGATAACCTCAACAAAAACCTAAATCCTAAGGTGGCGGACTAGGCTGATCGGGTGCGTGGCTGGATAGAAGACTAGTTTACTAGTCCAACCTTGGGGCACCTGGCGCAACCCATTGTATTTAGCCTTACCTCTGCATGCGGGGCTCTGTGGAGGTTGACCTTTTCTTCCCTAGCTACTCGTGGGATCAACCATGGAGGAAGGACGTTTATTAGGGGCACGACACCGCTAATAAACAGGAACTGGAGCAGGACCTCCATAAGAAGCCTTCCACTTCCAAAGTGAGAGTACCTCACAAGGAAGGAACAAAGGGAGGAGCAAAACGACTGGAGCAGATTGGGGAACAGGATGGCATCCATCCCCTCTCAAATTGCGTAGCACTGTGCAACTCAAGGGCGTTGTACCGAGAAATTGGAGAGGGAGACTTACCTAACCTAGGGCCTTCTGATATTCTACACTTTCTGAAAGGAATAGGATTGGAAGGCCAGCTGTAAAACAGCAAGAACAGGGACACAATAGATCTTTTAGGTCGCAGTGTAATATCACCCTTCCAATATACACACACATATGGACATACTACGATGTGTAGCATAAGTACTAGTATGCTTTCCCTCTGCGCCTTGCGAATGATAGTGACGTCTTCAACCCTATTATAATGAAAAGAAACTACCAAAAGAAATCTAACACCCATTTCTATAGTCATCAGCTTGTACAGAACCTCCTCCATCGTTGATTGCGCAATGAATTAACATGCCACCCTCAGACCCTCTTCTCTTTTCCTCATTTACCCCGAATTCAACCGCACAGCGAACCGCGGAGTCCGTGCCTTCGTTAAAACTCTCTCTTCGGTGGACGAGCGCTAATTTTATCAGACACGAATGAATTAGAAAATTTCAGTGGAAACGCTTTTCAAGACCGTGGGCCGTCAGCGCGCTGTCAAGACTTCACCAGAGGCTTTTCTTATTCCGCATTTCGCGGTACGGGCGAATGCGCTTTACTCGCGCAGGTTACTTTTTGAGGCCGTCGACGACGTCCTAATAAAGTGAATATTTTCTGGGGTTGCCGAGACTCGGGTATTAATGTATTTCTAAGTGAGAAATTTCGCCCAGCGCGACGCGCAGTGAAGTCGTTAATACGGTTTGGTGGGAATAAATTATGTCTCCCCGGTGCTGTTTCGTTTATTTTTAATGGAAATAAGTTTAGGGGTCGCTGGTTTTTAATATTCAAAATCTGTTTGAGCGGTGTAAAGTTAGTTAACTAAGTTTTTGCGATACGTCGCCAAGAGTTATAATTTCTTTTTGCTGTTTACGGTGATGACCAGATAGAAGCCAGCACGTGAAATGGCTCAACTCACCATTCAATCAATCGGTTAGTAGATATAGTAATTACACGAAAATATTATTAAAATATTATAAAATATTTTTTATATACTGCTGTGTACAAATATGTAATAAATGAACTTACTAAATGAATTTAAAATGAAAAAAAAGGAAATGAAATTAGCTAGCTCAACGGATAAAATTTAAAAGGGCGCAAAAGAACAATTAACCTCACAGTTACCCTCACGAATTAAAACTTGAATCTAAGCACGAAAAGTAAATTATGAGTGAAAGAAATCTGACTTTCTTAAAATGCCCCAAAAATTGAAAAGGTTTAATTAAAAATAAAAGAACAGAATTTTCAACCCAGCGAAGATAATTAACAAATCAAAATTTATTTATAAAAGGGTTAAATTACAAAATGGCAGAAAAAAAAAACCGTGAATTGAATGTTCTGGTCAAAAATAAAAAACTGCACCTGATTCTAAATTACAATAGGACAATGCTATTTCCTATACAAAGCAAAAGATTTGTTTGTTCAGGAAGATAATCCTAAATATACCAATTCAATCCACGTGGTTTCAAGTTAAAATAAAATAAATTCGTGGACAAATACTAGAAATTTACAAAAATGAAAACTAAATGCAAGAACAATGCTTCTACTCACCTAACCGAGGTGATAGATAAAAACAAAAATAAACCAGCAAAATAGAAAAACGGAAAAATTAACTCTTTAACTTTAATGAGAAAAATTAAACTGAAAAAATATCTTCCCGAACAAAAATAATGAATGATCTTATATCTATAATGTGCACACATCAATATAATAACAATTATTACTATGCGAATTCCTTGATGGACTAAAAATTCACAGAATCAAATCTCAAAATCTCAAGAATTACAAAATGGCAGCAAAGATTTAAAAATACATCTACTCACGTTAAAGTCAACCAAGGAACTGCCCGACAAAATTCTACAGTCGTATTTCTTACAACAACAACGCAGACATACAACAAAACGAACAACGAAAACGCACAAATCACTGACAAAATCTAAGCAACTTAAAATACACACAGCGGTAACGCGGGTAAACTAAACTACAGCAATACGTAGTATTTCCAATTTCATTAGGTGAATAATTTTACTAACAAAAAATTGATGGCGCTCAAGGCTCTCCGTGTATATCTGGCTACCGTAAGTACGGTAAGCGCTATTTACTAGCGATGATAATATTTTGCTTAAAAATCGTTTTATTACAAACAAAAGCTTAGCAGATAAGCAAAAATTATTAAAATTAATATTAAAAGTTTAAAAAAGCAATATCTTTTAGTCTGAATTTGCAGACGTTTCGCATCTAGAAAAAAAAGTGATTATTAAGTGAGTCTTCAAAAGACAGCTTTTAAAAGATTACTTCGTCTTAAACAAATAAGGATCTGATGAAACGAAGTGCTTGTTCATTAGGTCTTTATTTGCATTGGCTAGGAGGGCTTCTTACTAGTATGGTACTTATTCACAAAAATACCTGCTGTATTCATACTTTCTTTCTAAGGCTTCTTCTTACAGTTGACCTATCGGTGTTAAAGAAGAATTAATGATTTTTGAGCCACCCACAATCCAATTTATGCAGTGAGAAGGGCTTGTAGTGCCCTGGATACTTTTTTGTGGTACAATTCTCTTGTTTATATAATAATAATAATAATAATAATCTTTATTACCCAACGATAAACAATTACAGGGTAAATATAAACAAAATTAGTTACAACACGTAATACAAGATGAAAAGGAACATTAGCGCCATTGCAAAACAATTACAAAACCAAATTAATTACATACTGCAAACGTTAATCAGGAATATGATTAATATAAAGAAGTAGAACTTAAAAAAAACAACTAACGAAAAATGTCCGCAAAATGTGAATTAGCAATTCTTAACATACGATGCACAGGTGCATTTCTATACATATTTGTAGTAGCCGATGGTAGGACAAAAGTAGCAGAAAAGCGTGCTGATGGACGAGGGACATGGAAGTTCACATAGTTTAAAAGGTAAGGGGAATCAATTAAGCCATGAATAAGTTTATAAATAAAGTTGGCTGCATGATCTTTGCGGCGATCAGCCAGTGAACGCAAACTATGCCTTTCAAGAAGGGTATTATAATCAATGCCTCTTGGAGGGTAAGCACCATCAATTTTAAAAGACAGAAACTTTAAAAATTTTCTCTGTATCCGTTCAATAGCAAGTTCATGGCACAAATAATAAGGTGACCATACAGGAGATGCGTATTCCAACGAGCTAACAACAAAAGCAAAGAATAGTGCCTTCAAAGTGCCACAATCATTGAAATGCTTTGCCGATCGCATTACAAAGCCTAAGTTCTTCATTGCTCGTGAACATATAGACTGAATGTGTGGTATAAACGTGAGGCAAGAGTCAAACCATACACCTAGATCTTTGAAGGTTGTACACTTTTCAACAGATTCATCACCAATCATATATAGTGAACTGATCACATTACGGCTTCTGGAGTATGACGCTGTACAGCATTTGCTCACATTGATCTTCAGCGAGTTGGCGGTGCACCATCCAGACAAAGCATCCAAATTCTGCTGTAAATAAGCAATATCCTGCGGAGATTCAATCACCCCATACAATTTTATATCATCCGCATACGCTAATACCGGACATTGCAGCATGTTAAGTAAATCATTAATGTATGCTATGAAAAGCAGGGGACCCAAATTAGAGCCCTGGGGCACGCCGGATGTCAAAGTAAATTCATAAGAACTATAGCCATTAAAATACACATAACTGATTCTATTCTGTAAGTAGGACGATAGCAATCTGTTAAAGCCGGGGCTTATGCCCAAACAGCTAAGCTTGTGAAGCAGTATTTTGTGGTCTATTGTATCAAATGCGCTGGAGAAGTCAGTATAAATCACATCAACTTGCTTTTGCTTATTTAGATGTTCAGCAATGTACTGCGTGACCGTTACCAAATTGGTGATGGTAGATTTCCCAGGCAGAAAGCCGTATTGAAACGGTGAAAGTCGTTGTTGTATATTCCTTAATATTGCTGCATATAATAACTGTTCAAACACCTTGGAAAAATTAGAAAGCAAAGAGATGGCTCGGTAGTTGATTATTTGGTGTTCATCGCCTTTCTTATGGATAGGAATAACTCTTGCACGCTTCCATATTTTTGGAAAAGTTGACGTTTTGATACACAGATTGATTATGTAAGTTAATGGTTTTGCCAATACAAATCTAGTATCATGTACTAAAAAGCTCGGAATTAAATCATCACCAGCTGTAAATTTAGATGGAAACGTAGACATAATTTTAATGACAGCATCTTCCGAAACCATAGGCATATAGAATGGCAGTGCATCTCCAAAATCAGAAAGTGTTGTAGCAACTGAATCCTGTGTTTGTCTACTGGAAAACGCAGTAGCAAAAGCATTGACTATATCAATAGGATGTTCAAGTACATTGCTATTGTCGTACATATTACCGGGTATCCTAGTAGTTCCCTTCTTTGAATTTATGAATTTAAACAGTTCCTTAGGATTTTCTCTAATGGATGCTTCACAATGACGCATATAATTGTTATAAGCTGTGGAGATTTGATTCCTAATAATATTGCGCAATCGTTTGAACTCATTTTCGTAATGTAAGCTATGTGTAGATTTCCATCGCTTCCTGTAGTAATATTTTAATTTTATGTTGGAGATAATAGCGTTATTAAACCACTGCGGATATTTTCGTTTTCTAACAGATTGGAGCGGAACAGATCGCCGTAAAACTGTGTAAAGTAAATCATAGAAAGCATTAACTGCCTGGTTGACATCAGCAAAGTCCTCTAGAAAACCCCAGTCTATGTCAAGTAGCTCGTTATATAACTGTAAGTAGTTACCCCTCCGAAAATTAAACTTAGTAAAGTCGGCTGAAGAAAATTGTGAAGGTTTTCTTGCAGTTATAGATTCAAGGCGAATATGTAATGCAGGATGATATAAATCAATTGGGACAAGAGGTAGGAATTCCTCGGCTACCGTAATATTACTAGGAATGTTAGACAGAACTAAATCTAATACACAGTCATTACAATTTTTGATGTTATTATATTGAACAAGATCCAATATGTTGCAGGTATTTAAAAAACTACAAGTTTTCTTACAATTTGTCTGAACTGACGAGAATTGTGGAAGGTTAAAATCACCAATAAGTAAGATAGGTTTATCCAACAACAACACATCAAGTGCATCAGCAAAAAGTTCAAAATCATGATATGATATATCGGGGGGGATGTAAGCTACACATATATAAAAATGAAAATTCTTATAAGTACATTGACATAGAATGATATCAATTTGTGGAACAATGTTATTTAAATTTGATGTATCTAGTACAATATAGGAGATATCCTCAATTAAAGCTAATAAAACCCCACCACCTCTCGATTTACCAATACGATCAAATTTTCTATCTGCTCTAATTACATTGTAGTTACAAGGAAATATTTCAGAATTTCCAATTAAATTACTAAGCCAAGATTCTGTAATGGCAATCACATCATACATAAATTCACATACATTAGTAAAAAATAAATGTGTTTTAGAACATAATCCGCGCGTATTTTGATAATAAATACTAAGTTCGATCAGGTTATCGTTGGGACATCCTAGTTTAAAGATGATATAATTTCTGGAATGCCATTCCTATATTTAATCCGAAGATTAGATTCACCTCTCTTCAAGCGATTATCCAGTTCCATCTTAGCATTTCTATAAATCTGCATTTGCATTGGTGTGCGGTCACGAAAGATCGATAGTTCACCCATAGTAGGTAGTGACTTAATTTTTTTTATATTTTTCAAAACGGTAGTAGCCGCATTTTCCGAAGAAAAAGAAATCTTAAGAGGCCTACGACGCGGAGTTTGAGTGGAGTCGAATTTACCCAGTCGCAATGGTTTCGCTCTCTCTTCATTAATTTGCAGCTCGGTGCAAATGTTGTTAACAAACTGGACATCCACATCAACTTGTTCTTTGCTCGTAGAAGCACACTCTTCACGGCCAAAGATGACAATATTACATTTGCGGCGTTCACGTTCAGCCACTTCTTGTATAATTTTTTCGGCTTCAAGAAGGGAGTCCGTTGTAGGACGGCTATTTATTGCCTCAGTTAAGGTTTTTATTTTGTCTCTGAGCGCAGCAGTAACTGACTTAAGTGAATCTAGATCATTTCCCATTTCTGAACAATCGCGACACATCCATAAAAGATCCACTTTAGAATGAATCTTTCTGGCTTCTGAGTTAGAGAGATTCACGCAAGCAGTTCTAAACGGATTATTGCAAATATAACAATGTACTATCAAGTGTGGTTCTGTTGGTACTTTACAATGTGAACATTTAACCGTACTCATGATGAATGCAACCAATAACTGCGTACAAAGGGGGGACCAAAAACAAGGAGACTCGCTTCACACTAGCGGTGCCGATCGCAGTGACTGACTAATTAGACAAACAAAGGCAAAAATGCGGCAACGGTAAGGAAACTGTGACAGATTACAGAGGAAAAAGAAAAACAACAGTAGGACACGTATTGAGGAACGATAAAAATCGCCGAAAAAGGATTCCAAAGAAACACAAAGAAAAACAAAACAGAGGTATTTCAGAAATACAATTCTGGAAACTTACCAGTCAAATAACTGGATGTTTTGCTGCAATAATGAAACAAACTTCGAGTCACTAACTATCAGGAAAAAAAGCGCTATCTATTCATATAAATTTCAATTATTAACGCGCTAATAACACAGAAAAACAACAAAAATACTGGAGAGCAGAAAAATACGTGTGTAAACCCACAACTTTTATATCGTTTCATTGATTAAATAAGTAAGTTTTGGAACATTAAGTCGCTTTCCACATGAAAGAAAATTGCTGCCGTTAAAAATAGAAATAACGACTTAATATATCTTAATATACTTGCTAACTACTGAATTTCCAAAAAAATCTGCTTGCGGGGATTATCGCCTTTAGTTGATCCGAAACCACATTTCCTTAAATCAACCAATAGACTTATTTACTCTTTAAATGCGTTTATTTTCTGCACAAACTTTTGCTTGCGGCATCTTCTACCAAACATGAAAATTATCAATGTCAATATTAAAGGACGCTTAAGTTCGAAAAACTTTAATGTGTGCGTATAAAATTTCATAAATGAAAATAATTTTTAGTGTATAACTTGCGGGACTGATTCTATGAATTATCGGAGCTAGATCAATGACTGCATTGGTAGCTTTATGTTACGGTCGCCTGCGGGTGAGAGTTTATCGTGTGCCTCCTTCACTTTTTTTTAATGTTTGAGGTAAGTATTAGACGCTGGCCATCGACATTATCAAAGTCCAAAAAAAACCGAATTGTGGCTAGACTATTTTTCTTAAGCTAAGGGTTAAGATCCTGTGGCAGTTATAAAAAAAGTGCTCAAATGAATGTCCACTTTTTCAAGAAATATCTAACTTTCATTATTCTTTCAGAAGAGAACTATTTGTGTAAGAAAGAAGAAGTATACCGAACACTAGTCAAGCTTGTTTTTATTACGAAGTGCACTAAAAGTTATAAGCACATGATGAAATACTGAAGTACAATTAACAGAAGTAGAAAAAAATAAATAAAATGACTGTAATGATTAATAAATGGCACAACCTTGAATTATTTGCCAATGTGCGTATAATTATCCATATTTTAATTAAATTTTAATTATTTTGGTAGAAATTTAAATACAGTATCCATAGAAAGCGAACATATCCATAGGTATCATATGAGAATCCAATAATTGAGCTTTTATATTAATTAATACAAGACCAATGTAGCCACCATTGTTTGCTGTCCTTTGGATCCCAGTACTTATATAGGCAGTTTCTTATTCATGGAAACAACAATCTTCGCATATCTTTCGGACGACCATAATTAAATGGGAATATAACAAAGCTTCTCCTACTTACTGTTGATTAGTCATTACTCAACGCCGGCGGTGGTAGGTTTTCAACCCCCACTATATCCCACCACACACCGTTTCGGTTGGTAATGCAAGCACCTCTGCTATATATTGCTGTGTTTCATAAGAGGGAAAACCACCAACCATATTGAAATGCAGTTACTATTTTATGTACACACCTGTTTGTAAGTCCAGTATAATTTGGATTAATTCACACTAGTAGTCATGGAAGTTGAATATAATTTATCGTCTGATAGTCTGGTAGCCGTGGTATCTATTTTGATTGAATGGGGAGTGACTTAATGTAATTCGTTGTGAGAAAATGATGAAAATCCTTGGTGACGAGGTTGTTGATAAAAAAGCTGGTGGAGAGATATTTTTATTTTTTATCAAGTGTAATGAGTTAAGTGGTTTTTCCTGTCTTACGTCTGGTATTGAAGGGGATCTTCTATTCAAATTCTTGTAATTACTCTATTCTGAAAATATACAGAAGAAACGTGAGGATTGTTCGACATTATAAGAAATTTTGCTGTATCTACTACAGCTGGGTGTTTCTTCTCCGTGGGAGTGTGCATGTGTTACATCCTGAATGTAACGAAGGAGGTCTGTTTCCTGAATTTTCCTGCTACCGATGTTATTCCTCCTTAGCTGTCTATACGAGCGAATCTGGATTGTCACTACAAGGAAATCACATTTGGGGGTATTCTGATGTCCGTGTAAACCGGTAGACGAGGTATTTGGTCAAAACATTGTTTAAATTTTTGTATAAATGAAATTATAACGTCTATAGTGTTTTGAGGTTATTATCACATCGTATGTGATTTAGAATTTAAAACTTTCATAAGTTGGCACACGTGGTTGGTGGTATTCAATTCTCTTATGATAGCGCGGGAGATTTTAAAAGTTCATATTTGAATAAATGAGTCTTAATTATACTGGATAATTGATAATACTTGTTTGAA